>JAEMWC010000196.1:1012500-1083570 GCA_016490735.1 Pachyseris speciosa
CATTTTTGTCTTTTAATCAATATGTTTATGCCAACTGTTTTCCCCCGGGAGGTGCTGCGAGCAGAATCAAAGTATGATCCCTTTACGATAAGATAAAGGATTTTGATGTAGTGAAATTTTTGTTTCTTGGCGTTTTATACAGAGAAACTGTACCAACGGTTAAGCATTATTCAAAAAATAGCAGTGTTGTTCCATGCTGCAGAAAACCGCATGGATTTCCGGTAAAATCTGATTGGCTGACATTTATCGTATGACACAAGATAACATCACCGTTGACAGGTAAACAACCGAGGGGCGGCAAGCGACTCGCAAAGTCATTGTATCAGGCATAACTTTTTCTCCCTCCCTGGTACAAAAGAAAAAGAGAATGCCTGATTGCAGGTTAGCTTGTCCCAGACCAGAGCGATTCCCCTTACCTTATTACCATGTCATGGATAACAATAGCTCCCTTTGAAAAAGACTGGGATGAGAAGTGTCAGGTGATAGATTGTGGGATTGTTTCTTGGCAATACGCATCCACCCAAACAATCCCACAATCGCTTGCACAGCCAATCAGTTCCAGTCTTTTTCCAACTTGAGTAATACTTGGGGTGGATGTTGCACTATTGGTACTTACAGCCCAAGTAAAGAGTTCATTTTCAACCGTTACAACAGCAAAGTGTGATTGGCCAACGGCTAGCTAAAATAGAATAAAAAGTGTCAAGTCAAATCTATCATAATTATGTTCATAACCATGCCACAGCATGCTAAAGGTGTTTGTTAACCACACCACTATTCACCAGGAAAAAGGTATCTTAAATGTTAGGGATAAAGTGCTTTCAAATAAAGGTAATAAGCAAAGACTCGCCGACGATAATGCTGCTTGTTTATATAGGACGAAACAGCTGTCCATGGTTGCAATCGTACTTTATGGAGTTTTGGTCTTGATGATTCCCGTTTTTTTATTATTGAATTGCAATCACCATATAAAGATTCACCTTTCTGCAAAGTTTTTAAAAAAAATTGTATATGGGGTTCAGAGCCACTTTAAATTATCGAAAAATTATGGTGGCTCTGAACCCTATATACTGATTTTTTAAAAACTTTACAGAAAGATGAATCTTCATATGCTGATTGCAATTCAATAATAAAAACGGGGGTCATCCGACTCATTTTTGAGTTATGGGCACATAAAGCCAAAATTAAGGGTGTATCTAAGAGGCTGTACTGTTGTTGCTTCGTCCATGTCCAAGGAAACAAACGAAAAATTGTGGGAGTATCGATTGGCGTTTAAAAAATACCAAAACCATTTTGATGATCACGTGATGATCACCTGAAGAGCAGAGTGTCCTCCCTGGAACATGTCCACTTTATGTGGAGTCTGTTTACCGCCTCCCCAGTAGAAAACCTTTGGTAAACAAAACCAGAAACAATAAGCTAAAAAGGAAATGATATTGGTAATGATTTTGAAGCACAATATATATATATACCTGAGTTAAAATCGGTTCAGGACCCAACGGTTGTCTAACAAGTCACCAATGGGTTTTAAGAAAGGGGTTTTCTTCCCAATAAAAGTGACAGGAAGAGGATACGAGGATAATGATTGCAGTAATTTCTGACCACCGTAACCTAAATTGGTGGATACTACCCGCTGACAGGTCAGGCTCCCTATCCAATTTATTTCTGGCTTGACAACACTTCCACCATTTTATAATACACAAACGAATACAAGAATACCCCTAACAAGGATAATACTTCATGTCACCCAGACTTACCTCACTTGTTTTGGAAGTAATAACTGGAACAACATCAGTTGATCCACTAGTGGCAAGCCTGGATAAGAAAAGGAAAAAAAGACCTATGGAGTTCAACATTGTGGTAGACCTCAACAAGAAAAAAAAAGATAAAAGCATTTTGTTAGTGATCTCATCTACTGTAAGCACATTTGAGTTGGTCCTGAGATGGGGCAGTTTATGTGGGTCCACATGTAAGAATTTATACGCCATCGAAGAGAGGAAACTGGACTAACCTGGCCCTTCTGGTGGTTGCATTCAATTCCCAAACCTTCTTTTCCATTTCTCTTTAGAGGAAAAAAATCATTAATTTACAATTTAAAAAATTAAAATAATATTGAAGAACACAACCTGTAAAGACCAAGTTAAATGGATCATCTATACAGGAGCTATTAATAACCCGCACAACTGAAACATTGTCTCACAAAAGATTATTAATAAATGAATCAAAAAATTCACCTTCCTAAATTACTCAAAAGTGGCATGGATAGAACTGTATCCACTGTTGGTCTATCATCTGGATTCTGTTGTGAAAATATATCGAAAATCAACAATCACAATCCAAACAAAGTCAAAACATTATCTTATGCTGTCAAATCATAGCTTATTATTATTGATAATATTAATAAGCTGGGAGGGAAAGGCCAGGGAACTTGATTATATGGGCTACACAGGTATAGGCAGCCCCAAAGGGTATGGTTTTCTAGCCATTTTGGTCGGAGATAGGGTATCGATTTTGACAATTTTTTGTCTGAAAATTATAGGATATGGTTTGTGCACTCTAGTCTTCAATTGGGTATGTTTTTTAGAGGAAGCTACTTCTTAATCATCATCACCATCAAGAAAACCCCTTCTCAAACATAATTTAATTATGTTTGCATCGACCGTGTACATGAAATAGGTCTGAAATAGGGTATCAAGTTTTTGGTCTGGTCTGAAATAGCGTAAGGGTTTCAGGAAGTGGTCTGAATGCCCCCATCCAATTTTTCTCCCAGGGATAATAAGTTACTGTTAAGTTCATGACTTATTCGAAAATAGAAGAAACCACCTACTCTTAATATATTATTGCTGATGATAAGTGCCTTGATGGCCTTAGAGCTGTTGTCAATTGAATGTCAAATGTAATTCTCATTTGTTTTACTTTGCCCTGTGATTGGTTAACAAAACGTGCACTGTGTTCTCAACCAATGACAACCAAAACCAATTGTAACATGCTCACACACTCTTTTCTGTGCTTGTGCCTGGTTGCATGTGATTGTTTCAAATTCTGATTGGTTGCATTGTGCTGTTTGCATCTGTAATGCCTGGTCAGAGTAATTGCTTTGGTTTTGGTCTCACTACGCTCATTTAAAAATCGCTCTAATGTACAGATAAACCATTTATAAGTTATATTCAACCAATTATGTCATTATTTAATGGCCTCTCTTTGCTGAGAACAGCCTGATGAGTACATGAAAATATTTTAAACACCTGTGAGAGAAGCACATTTACGAGGCTATTAATGTCATCAGTATACTGTGTGTCAATGTCCTCATACTCTCCTTTTACTATGTCTGACACAAGCCTGAGAGGATTCTGGAAAAAAAGAGAATAGAAAGATCAAAATTAATATCTTTTAGTAATTTAGTATTTTATTGTAGTTATATTCTAACATAGTTTTAGTTTTTCATGTATAGGATATATTTTTAATCTTTGTACATAAATTGTATTTTTAACCTAATGCAATTTATACAGGCCCTTATGGATACCAGCCTTTGGGATGAAAAGGCTACTCTGTTTAAATGAAGTTTTACTTGTAACACTTTACTTTTATAAACTCCCCATTTAACTAGAGTACCCCAAGAACTAAACAGAGAATAGGGAGAACACACCTAATTATAAGAAATTGGTGCATCAGGGGGGTGAAAACAACCTCCTTGTTATTGTGGTGACTTTTTTATAGTCTGTAGTCACTCTCTCATCCTAAAATCTCTGTTAATCTGACTACCCAAACCAGTAGTCTCCCGTAGTATTAAACTTACTGTTGCATCAAACACTTTTCTCAAAGTGAGCATCTCATACAAGACACATCCCATTGCCCACATGTCACTCTTCTGATTGTACCTGAAAATTGATACTTACATGCTTATTAAAGATGAAATAATTAATGCAAAAGTTAATGATAATGAATGATTGTGGTACAGAGAACAGTCATGAATGGATCATAATAAGAGTAATTCTTAGAAGACGACGATATTGGTGAGATTGCTTGTCTATGACGAGAATGATGAGGATGCTCACCTTCATGAATGCAGTGATGTCACAAAAGTTTTTTTGTTGATATTGTATATTTTAAGAGCATGTTTAATATCCCACCTGGGACTTCTGTGTATTCCTACTCCATTTTACATTAGGTCAGTGCAGTTAGGATAAATAGTTCATTGCATCTGCAGCATTTGCAGTGAGAGTGATGACAATGGTGATCTCATAACAATCATGGTCATGATGATGGTGACGACAATGATTGTTAAAGCATTTTTGACAAAGGTGAAGGTGAAGGTATGGTGATGATGGTGATGAAGATGGTGGTGGTGGTGATGATAACAGTGGCGGTATAGTCGAACCTAAATTATCAGGACCATTTCTTCTGGTCCCACTGTTTTCACAATTAATATTAACACTTAAGGTATGATGAAGATTCCTATAATGCTATTCGTTTGAATTCATTTCAATTTAGGCATTGAAAAGTGCATTTGAAACTGCTTTGTTTTCCTTGCAAACATTGAATTTCTAAGCGCTGGCATACTATAAGCACAGTGGATTCAATTGAGTTCTGATTGGCTGAGACTTGTTTTGGTGCTTAGCGAAATGTTGGTTGCATTTTTATCTTATTGATATTCACATTTTCAATTATTCACAGACTCTCTGTGATCAGGACTATTAACTCCAGTCTCCTTGAGGTTTGACTGCATGTAATGATGATGATGATGGTGATGGTGGTGGTGATGATGATGGTGATGATGATGATGATGGTGATGATGATGATGATGGTGGTGGTGATGATGGTGGTGGTGGTGATGATTATGATGATGATGAGGATGGTGATGATGATGATGATGATGAGGATGGTGGTGATGATGATGAGGATGGTGGTGGTGATGATGATGAGGTTGGCAATGATGATGATGATGGTGGTGATGATGATGATGATGATGATGATGAGGATGGTGATGATGATGATGATGATGAGGATGGTGATGATAATGAGGATGGTGGTGGTGGTGGTGATGATGATGGTGTTGGTGATGATGATGATGAGGATGGTGATGGTGATGATGATGATGATGGGGATGGTGGTGGTGATGATGATGGTGGTGGTGGTGGTGATATTGATGGTGTTGGTGATGGTGACGAAGATGGTGGTGGTGATATTGATGGTGTTGTTGTTGTTGTTGATGATGATGATGATGATGACGATGACATTACAATGACGGAATGCTGACTCTTTGGGTACCTACTTTTGTCCTTGAACTATTTCTGGCGACATGTAATATGGGGTTCCAACAACCTGTTAGTATTAAAGGCACTCACAATTAGATTTCCAGCCAGTGATTATAGTCCATGAGAGACAACAACATCAACTACAATAAATTTTAATCAATTTTATGAGTACCTGATGCAAACCAAACTTTCGATTATAATAATTTACTTACAATGTGTAATCATTAAGTAATAATATTATTGTTCCTCTCTTGCATTTCTGCAGGTCAACAGCCCCTTCAAAAGATACTGGGTGCAATGATATACCCTTAACCTTGTTTGGCCTGTTGCTACAACCGAAAACAACACATTTATCTGGCATTCCGGAGCAATAACAGTTCCGAACAAGAAAGCAATCAACGGCCTGGAATGACGTCACAAATTACACTATTCCCAGACTCTCTTCAATGATTCTACGGCTCGGTTGTGTTTTCAAAAAGGGCTATTTTCCCGCTCTTTAAAAAATCAGGTATACACAAATATTTATTTTAGCCAAAAACAATTTGTGGGGAGGTAGGCACTTTAATAGTGTGTGTACAGTGTAGCTGTTGGACCAGAGATTTTATAGTCCTCTCTGGCTTGCTTTGGTTCAAATGAACAAATGCTCCCCAAGTTTCACCTTGAATTTGTTGCCACAGCTCATGTACATGTACAGGTCAATAAGTGGAACAATGAATTTCCATTTCATTAGAATATGACTTGTATGAAATGCTATTAATTTGGATGCATAATTTTCTGAGTAGGAGGGCAGGCTGGAAATTAACAGTAACTGCAAACAGAGACACAAAGAAGAACAATATCTTTGTTTGACTCTTTGTGTCTTAAGCCCCAGCCAAACGACCAAACATTAATTTTCATCCAACATTGTGCTTGTCAAACATAACGTTGGGTGGCCAGACGCACAAACAATGTTTGACCAAACACTAGGAAGAGTGAGTCCACAGAACGATTTTTGCGTATTATCGCTGAAATTTTGACGTTATGTTATTCATTTGGTTGCTTTTCACCAGCTGTCCACGCTTTGTTTGTTGGGGTGGCTAAACGATCAAACATTAATTTTGCTTGTAATGCGAAATGCTGCATGAAAATGTTTGATATACATCAAACACGGAAAGCCACTTAAGTGCAATGTTGAGAGATGTCGCTAAATGGTCAAACATGCTCGTCCAACACGATGTTGGATGAAAATGTTTGATCGTTTAGTATGGGCTTTATACTTACAGATTCTGCCATTTCTCTAGAGCCTTTTAACACTGTTGCAATACCAAAATCCCCAAGCTTGACCAAACCAGATTTGGTGAGGAAGATATTGAGAGTTTTTATGTCCCTAAGAGAGAGGAAAAGAAGCACCTTTGTATGGCATATTTCGTTGTGGTCATTATTAATAATTATTTAATATCTAAGCAAACTGTAAATATTCTAATGATTAATATAGACCCACAATTTATAATAAAAAGATTATATTAAGGTACCTGTGAACAATACCACACTCATGTATGTGACTCATTCCGGAACAAATTTGGAAGAAATACCATATTACAATCTGCCAATAGAAAACAAATACAAAACAACTTAGGTTTTTCAAAGCAAAAATTCTTTCTAGATAGTGTGATTAGAAGAGTATTCCATCATTAATAAGTCTGTGGCCAGTCATAATTTTTTGCTGGCTGTTAGTAACAATATTAGCTGCCCACCCAGAGTTTGAAGATGACTCAAAGACAAAACATTACTAGTTTAATTAAAGGCTGAGACTTCCTAAATAGTGGTTACATTTCTTCAAGTGGCGAAGTAGTTTTCAGTATTTCATAATGTGTGAAGTATTTATTATTTGTTGGTGATAAATTTATACTGGTATTCCAAACTGATGATTGCAATGTTGTGACTCTTCACACATTATTCCCCTCTGGAACAGCCTCCCTGGTGATGCTGTAGAATCAGTTAGGTCCTTTCAGAATCAGTTAGGTCTTTCATAGCTAAGTTAATGCATTATTAAAGCCTCATGTAGAAACTATGTTGATTTTATTTGGTGTTTTGCAATAATAATGATAATAGTTGACCTAAGTGTTTTCCCATTGGCTAATTTGTGCCAGGCTCGTGTGTAGCCTTTAAATGTATTCCTGTCGGACCCATCTGACCTTTTTAGCATCTTGTGTAGTGTCTTCACTTAAAGGATTAATAAATATTTATCTATTTATGTATGAAATGAAAGCTGGTCCCTTTTTATATTCAGCTTTTTTTGTTTGAATCATTGATTGTTACTTCAAAGTCCTGATACCTCTTCAGCAAACAGTTCTTTTTGTACACAAATCTTGTCATTCAGAGTTCCACCTGGAAGTTAATAAAAGACCTCCATTGTTAAAAACCAGATAATGCAGCTACGAATTCAAACTAAGTCCATCAAGCCAGGTACAACAAAGGAGATCCGAAACTATAAAAAAGGGCTGCACTCGCTCCCATCCCTTGCAGTTGATTTTGGGATTGCGTGGTGTGCATAAAGGTGCTGTAGAGGGAGGGGTGGCGGATACCATCCCTCATCAACCTACCCCCCCCCCCCTGCTAATTTGCCTTGACCATTGTTAACATATACATGTAAATGTTACAAGTTTATACTTACCATTACAATATTCCATTTCAATGAGCAGTGATGTACCATCAATGTAGTGGTTGAAGTACGTCACAATATTGGTGTGATTCAGCAGTGACAGGATGTCCACTTCCTTCTCTGCATCGGATCTTTCCTTCTCGCTTGCACGGCTCAGGTTAACTTCCTTAACCACAACAAGCACATTGTCCTGGTTTTGCAACCATAGTGTTAATATCAATTACAAATAATATTACTGTTCAATGATGTATTCAGCAGGACAATACAATGGGTATCCTCTCTAAATCTGTTGACTCTCTCAATCAAATTCCAGGGGCTGAGGGGAGGGGTGAGGGGAGACGAGACGACTCTATGTGCTCCTTAAAGGGGCTAGGCCACACTGTAGGTATGCGTACTGAGTCTGTTTTATCTTTCATCACACATCATGAAAATTCCACCGATCAGTGAAAATAACTGCAGCATCAAAATAAAGTTATTGTCAGTACTTTAAATTACTAAAAGATCAGATAAGTTCGACATCACAAATGCTAAGAATTAAAAAGGGGCTGAGTCATGACTCACACATACGCACTGGGAACCAACAGCTTTGAAAAAGAGTGGGAATATACCTTTTTTCAATGTGTCCACCATTACCATTGTCTGGAACTCAATCTGTTTAACCCATTGACTACCGGAGGTTTTTACATTTTCGGAGTGATTTTCCACCTATAAATGATGAATAGCAATTCGTGACTCTTTATTTGAACTACCAGGGAAAAGTGGTGCTGTCCTAAGCCACTGGAGGCTCAAGGTTTCTGAAAACGTCATTTTCACATAGCTATTTTTTATCCGTGAAGCGACAACAATGGCCCAAGTTCGGTTTGCTTGCGATTTCTGCTAAATTTACAGCCATTTTTCATCTTTAGCGGCTGCCTGATGAGCATCATTAAGCGTGACGGTAGCTAAGAGTCCACTTTCTCAAAGAATCGAGCAAGGTGATGTACTTTGTTGTTGAATTTGGCTTGTTACTCGACGAACTGGGAATTTGGCCGGTCGAACACTTAGTACCTTTGGGACTCGACTATTGATGAATTTCTTGACCTACCGCCACATATTTTGGAATTTCTGTGTACTGAAGATGACCACGAGCAGGAAATTTTGGCGGTAGGTCGGAGTGGCTGTAGACTTAGTTTATATGTGAAAGAATTGGGGGAAGGAACGGGCGCTGTCAAAAATTCTCGTTAGTTCCCAGCATGCAATTCGCACAAGATGTTGAAAATGTCGGGAAGGCCGAATGCACTGGAACAAAAGGCTGTATCTACGCTCGGGAGAAGAATATGAACAAAAAAAGTCATTTCTAAGCTAGAAAAAGGACTGAATTTTGTTATGATGGTTGAATTTTGGTTTTTGACGATGATTTCCCTAAAAAACATGAAGGCAAAAAGGGGCATTTTTGTTGTTTCTCTTTGATGTTAAAAACGGCCAGTTTCGTTCTTGTCCAAACTCAAAAGGCCATATTTGGTAAAAATCGCTACGTTTCTTGCATTTATTGGATATCCAAATTTAAAGGGCATTCCATTTCATGCTCACAACTAACAGTTAAGGCAATATTCGTGCGATTGAGAAAGTTGCAATGTTTTGAAGCATGGGAGTTTTTTACGGCCGGTTTTGGCCGGCACGGGTGCCAATGGGTTAATCCTGAGCAATTATGACGTCGAACTTATCTTATCTTTAGAATTTTTAAGTACAATTACTAAACTTTATTTTGATGCAGTTATTTTCACCGATAGGTGGAACTTTCGTGAGGCGTGATGAAAGATAAAACAGACTCGGTGCGCAGACTCACAGCAGACTTAGCCCCTTTAAATTAAATACACAAATGTTAGTCAGTCCACATGCCAACTGAAAAAGAAGGGTAATCCATTAAGAAATCAGAGATAAAGAACAAACAAGCATTAACTATAATATATTAATATATCTATACTTCCCATCATCATAGTAGTCATTAATTAGTAGATGGGGAGGCCGAGCAAAAAGTAGCTGTGGAATCAAGCTGTTTTTGAAAAGTCAATATATTGTTTTTCTATTAGAACAGTCTGGGATCTAGTCCAGCATTTCTGAGGAAAATCCCCAGCCCCCCTCCCTTAATAACAGCCCTGCATCATGATCTATGACAGTTCATTCAAGAAGTCCAGAGCCACTTAGTATTGAAGGAAATTTGATCACGCTTTGACAAAACAACAAAAGTCAACCAAAAACTCTTCATATGGTGGTTAATTGACCCCGGCCCTTCAGTTGTAAGAAAGAGCTCTTGTGCAGAGGTCAAAATAAAAACAGTATATTTATCCAGTAGTCTGAATTTCAGGCGTTTCCTCCCCCTAACCCGCGGGGTGTGCAGCTAAAATTCAGACCACATGTAATTAATTTTATCCAGCTACACTGTAAGTCCTGGTAGTGGTAAATAAGGAAATTACAGAATAAGATGGGTCATCATTAGCTCTCGTCACTCAATAAGGAATGCTTTGTGTATTTATAAGCTTATTAGATTGCTGTGTGGGGTCAGATTTCATCTTGAGATGCACTTGGTTTCAATTACAAACTGTCTGTCTGTCTGTCTGTCTAGACTGAGAATGACACCAGCTATGGAAAATCACCCAGAGGATTATTTACTCTACAGTCATTATTGGATCAGTCTAATATTTCACAAAAACATTGTGAAATGAGATAACAGGCAAAATATGTAATCCATGACTGTTATTTAACATGAAAGAGCTCATTGGGGATCCTGTAACTTAATATGTTTTAAATAATATTATTCAAGTGTAGAATAAGCTTAAATCAAATCAAACAATCTTTTTCCATGCTAAACTCCTTTTTAAAAGCTAGTCATAAATCCAATTATATGATCAAGTTTTAAAGAGAGTGAGAGAAGCAGGGAGACAGGCTGAGAGACATTTGACATGTTCTGTTTTCTACACTTGTTCATTCAATTTAACACAGTGCTAAAAGAAGTCACTTTTCCTAAAACCTTGATTATCTGGACTTGTGGGGACTGGAGAAAATAGTCTGAATAATCGAGAGTCTGGATAAAAAAAAAATATGAATTTTAATTAGACAAACAGTGAATAGAATATAATATTGGCATTAAATATGATAATGCACTGTATTGATGGAGTTCATGCAAGCATTGGTCTAGAACGTTCGCTCTTTTTTGACAGGGAAACAAACTTGTTTCAAATGCACTTTTCAATGCCTAAATTAAACTGAATGAATCATAATAATTATTTCTGGGATCTATACAGTTCATGAAAACATCTGGGACCAGTGGAAAAGTGGAAAAAGTCTGCACTGATAGTTACTGATCAAATTTCTAAACGTAATTATAATCAATCCTTTATCAATCAGAGTGGTCATGAGAATTGAGGATATGGTCACACAAGACAAATTCAACT
This sequence comes from Pachyseris speciosa, assembly GCA_016490735.1. Taxonomy (NCBI): domain Eukaryota; kingdom Metazoa; phylum Cnidaria; class Anthozoa; order Scleractinia; family Pachyseridae; genus Pachyseris; species Pachyseris speciosa. Next base: position 1,023,825 of record JAEMWC010000196.1, read on the forward strand.
TCTCCACACTACTTCTACATGTATAGGAAATGTACATGGGACAACAAAGGAGAATTTACATTTTGAAATTAAAGGTATTTTTTGCAAAAAGCTTTGAACTATTCTTTTTTATTTCATTGTGTGCTTTAAGCTTTGAATAATTTTTAAGAGAGTCCTTTAAAATTAATGTGGTCTCTTGGAGAAGCAGACCTTTGAGTCGCGGTCTGGAATATTTTACAATATTTACGATAACACGTTGACATTTTGCTTGTCACAGGAAACGAGGGGTCAAGAAACCTCTTTGATATTTAAGCTGTCAAAAGCGATGAAAAATCACTTAAAAGATGGCTCTTCAGGAGGGAGTAACTTCCTCCTGTAATCAACTTAACAATTCTTCGATAATTACAAAATCGATTTCCACCGAATTTGGAACGGATGCCATTATATTAAGCTTACTGGTAAGGAAAACCTTTGGTTCTTCCACAAGACATTTCGAAACCAAGGGTATTGATGATATTACAGAAAAATTGAAATTGTGAGGCCGAGGTTTTAGATTGGGCGGACAACAATATGCGTCTTCCATTTGAGTCCAATACTAAATATTAAGACTAAATAACGCAAGAATGCTTTAAAGACTGTACTGGCTCACCTCTGTTTTGCGATACAAAACGGCTTCCCCAAAAGCTCCCCTTCCTAGCGTCTTAATCCTTGTGTAAGGCTCTTCTGATGCTCTCGGCTCAAGGTACGAATCTTCCGCCATTATGCAGACGTTGGTTTAAAAAATCAAACCCTTCCGACAATTAAAATTCAAAATTGTACACGCAGCTTGTCATCTTCGATTTTTTTTCCGCGCGATATTTCCGCGTGTGGTCCCGTGTGCCATAAATTCTACAAAACAGACAATCGGTTCATGGTGGTCAAATGACACATTCTGGTAGCAACAGAACAGAGTTACAAACGTACCGCTTCAATCGCACGGAAAAGTCTATTAAAATTTCTGAACTATTATTCAACCAAGCCAGCTGCACTCTTCTGCAGAAAGTGGAAACGACAGAAAAAAATGTGTACCTGCAATCGAATATATTAGCGGTTTACTTTCTGAAAGACACTATATTCTCCGGACATAACGAATTGATCGCCAAAATGCTCAAAAATGGCGACCGAAGTGGAAGCGCTTTCTCTGCGGTTAATTCAAGCGATTGAAACCGCGTTAAACCCGTCAACGCTCCAGCAACAGCGAGGTAAAGCTTATGAGGTAAGGACAGCTCTTTTTGCAGGCACCTTTTTGAGTGCAAAAACCCAGGCTACAAACGGCAAAAACAGTTTGTTAAAATTAGCTCTTCTCTCCTCCATTCATTTGAAATTATTCTTGCAACCAACTGACATCCTTTACGAACTCGTGATTTCCCCTACCCCCTAATCTTTGATCGTAAAACAATTTCGTTTTTTCTCCTACGCTCAGGCAAAGAATCCTATCCATCTCTTTGTTTTCCCCCACATATCTCCCCGGTTGACCTGGGGGTCGACCCCATGGGCAAGCCGATGACATGTGCATTTATATGAGTTGAGTTGAGTTCTGAGTTGATTTTTATTGATTTGCTATTAGTTGAATACAGAATTACCTGACCCTAAGGTAGCAAAGCTAATCTAGGCGGGCCAGGAGATTAAAGGAAAGATGAAAGACTGCTAAAAGGAATATGTTGATAAGAAAATAAAGTTGAAATTAAGACGAGAACAACGTTGAGAAAAGAAAAAAAAGAGAGAATGAAAAATCAGAATAAAGAACTGATTAAAGCAACAAACCAAGACAAAGGGACGCGCTTAACCATCTTATACAAGTAGTAAGTGTGCAAGTGAACACACAAGTGAACAAGTATGTGATAACAAAGAAAGGAAGTAAAAGGTGATAATTTAGAACAGACACTAAATACTACATCAGATTTACATGTACATCCTTGGTTTTTTTAATTTTCTTTTAATGAACAGTTTATTGAGCAGTTCAAGGCCAACTCTCCATTGTGTGTCCCAGTGGCCGTTGCACTGTTTGACAGACAGAATGCTGCAGTAATCCGCCACACAGGACTGCAGCTTTTGGAACATACTGTCAAGTAATGCATATTCAATTACTTTTGTTTGTATGCAAAAATTGATATTGCAATAATTATGGTGCATGTAATACACATAATCAATAGTCACTGAAAAAGAATATTATGTATTAAGAAGTAAAACTCCCAAACTACAACCTTATACGGTAATATTATTAGTGTCCATGGGAATCTTGAGATGACTTTTTAGAGTTGCAAAATTTAAAAAGTGTTGTCTTACAGTATGACCTTAATATCACAAACTATCTAAAACTACTTCATTGAATAAGAATAAACTTCGAATGGGTTACAGCAAAGAATAACTAAATTGCAATAAACTGACATAAAAACGAGAGTAGTCCCTACATTTTAGATGGAAGGACTGTATCATGGCATTGTCCATACTCGTTATTGCAAAGTCTCCAGTTAATGATGGTCTCCAGTTAATGACTTTGAGGTAAAAAGTTTCCTTTTTTATTGCAGATTCAACTGGAATACAATGAGTGCGAATGAACAAGCGAAACTGAAGGGAATGTCTCTCCACCTTCTCGCTCAGGTCTGTTGAGAAGTCAAGGTTATGTCTGACATGTTGTTTAAGGGAATACCCATACCTCTCACAGGCTTGTTGGCTTTGGACCTCCACCCCTTTTAAAAGAAATCACCACCCCACCCTAATTCTGCTAGAATTTCCAATATCTTTCCCTGGTGGAAAAATGGGTTCTGTGTAAGAACAACGAAATTTAACACAAGTCGTTAAACAACTCTTTCGTCAAGTAAGTAAAGGTGGCATGGCCTTGCAAACTCTATTGTTTTTGGCAGAGTGCTTAATGTAGTTTACTCAGGAAGTGGGTGAATGTGGCTCTATTTGTGCTTCCTTACCATCATTGAATAATCCTGGCATGAACCTTTGGACCTAGCCTCCCACGCAGTCGTTTTTAGGGGAGTCGTATTTCACCTCCTCCCCACAAACGCCTGCTTCCCCGAAGCCAACATTCCTTTCCCGCCGCTTGGCCAATCACATTTTACCTACTAAATTCTGGAAAGTTGACCTTGGCCTCGCGGGAGTTTTAGTTCAACATTGCAGAGACAGAGCTTGAGCGAGCTCTGATTACCGTGTACTCTGCGTTCAGAATTCCTCTTTGAATGCCTATCAACTGACTTCAATTTAAGAATTTGTCAGAGGAAACAGCGGCATTTTCGTCAAGTTGCCCACTAGTTACGATAGCCACTTATTTATCAAGCTTCGCCTTCAATCTTCGATATCCTCGCCGCTACTCCTGGTCCTGTTGTAGCTGTTGTGGTCACCTCTCGTGAATTTGATGAAGGGCCAAGTCAGTTATTTACGAAGTATTGGCGTATCGTCGGTTAGTCTGAGTAATTTGGAGGAACTGGAGATTTTGCCATCGGTAGACCACAGCGCGCAATGGATCGAGCGAGCGGCGAGGCAGCAAGCGACATAATTTTACCGTCCGCTTCGCGTGAACTGAAGAAAAAAAGCAGACGAATTGGCACAGTCTATGTCACCGGTGTTTGATAACCTTTGACCGCTTCTCCAGGACTTTTTGGGGTCGTTGTGTGGGCGAATTTCATCTGATTTAATGCAGGACCGTGAGAGATTTCAGAGATCCAGCTTTGTTGTTGTGCCATGTGTGATAATTTCACGCCGGTTTACTCTACGTTTGATGGACTGATAAATGCTTTAGATCTGTAACTCGGTCGCGTCTAAATTCTTATTCGCGTTTACAAGTTTTAAAGGTCTCTCGTAACACATCGTATTACTCAAAAACAAATCGGCTCCAGCGCTTTAATACCTTTACAAATTCGCGAGAGAAAGAGACACGCATTAGGTTCAATAATTTTACTTGTCAGCGCTTGCAGTTGCTTGATCGTGATTGGCTAGGACGCCCACGAGCCAAACAATGGGAAAGGAATGTTGGCTTCGGGGAAGCAGGCGTTAGTGGGGAGGAGGTGAAATATGAGTCCCCTAAAAACGACTGCGTGGGAGGCTACTTTGGACCAGGACTGTTAATAATTTTGAGGAAGGAGGGGGTACATGCAAGCAATAGCCAGAGATTGCAGATATTGTGGTATAGTCAATATGCTGCTCTTCTGTCAATTAGCTGGGCATTTGGGTATCTGACTCAAAATATCCAGGAGAAAATCCTTGCTCTCCATTCCTTAAGTTTATGACAGCCCTGTTGGTACAAAATGCACTATGATAGAGGGTAACTATTTTTTTTTTAGGGAAGTGGAAATTTACCGGATGAACCTACCCACATCAAGGAAGCTTTGTCACGGCTTATTGTGGAAATAACAAAGAGAGAATGGCCACAGAACTGGGGCTCACTGCTGCCAGACCTGAACAGCATTTGTGCTTTGGGGGTATGATTCGCAACTTGCAAGCCAAATTAATTTTATCTGTCATGCCATTAATCTATTAACTACCAAAAATTGTGTGGATATTATCACTGAAATTTGCTATGAGCTATATACATGTACTTTAGTTTTCTTCTTCAAAAATTGTTTTTAATACTAAACACTTACTCATAAGTAGGGTATGTTAATAAGAAGAGTGTGTTGTTATGGTTTGAGCTACAACTGTACCTGCAGTACAGTAGCCTTTGCATGAATAACAAACTTGTCGCATAGCAACAGGGTGCCATTACAGTTATTCACCCTTGTCAGTTTTCAGAGGTTACAACCCTCAATGACAGCTCTGGTAAGTTTTCCCAGAAAATTAAACAAGCCTCTGTTACATCTGTAAGTATTTGAAATTGTAGACAAACATAATTTAGAGATCCATTGCTATGCTGACGATAGCCAACTTTATTTATCCTTTTGTCCTAATGATATCGCAAATCAAGAGGCCGCCTTGGCTAGGGTTGAAAGGTGTATTGAGGACATTCGTAACTGGATGCTGAACGACAAATTGAAACTTAATGATGATAAAACTGAATTCATAATCATTGGCACAGCGCAACAACTTGCTAAGGTATCTATCAATACCCTTCGTGTTGGGGCTGCAACTATCACTCCTGTGTTGTCTGCAAGGAACTTGGGCTCGTGGTTTGATTCTAAGCTGACGATGGCAACCCATATTTCAAAAACATGCAACTCTGCTTTTTATTATTTGTATAATCTGAGACGCATAAGAAAGTATCTATCTAAAGACAACACCAAGACTTTGGTTCATGCTTTTATTTCAAGTAGAATCGATTATTGCAACAGTCTTTTATATGGTCTGCCAGAGTATCAACTTAACAAGCTACAACGTGTGCAGAACATGTGTGCTAGATTGATTTGTAATGAAACTAAATATTGTCACATTTCTCCTTTATTAATGGATTTACATTGGCTGCCTGTGAGGTTTAGAATTGAATTTAAAATTTTATTGATTGTTTTTAAGATTTTTAGGGGACTAGCACCTTCGTATTTAAGCTTTTTAATTATTTCTAAGCCTGTGTCTAAATACAACTTAAGAAGTTCGAGCGACAGTACCTTACTTAGTTATCCGAATGTTAAGCCCAAGGCTACTCTCGGTGAACGGGCCTTTGTGTTTGCCGCACCTAAGTTATGGAATGCTCTGCCGAGATATATCAGGGAATCCACTTCTATTGACACTTTTAAAAAGGCATTTTATACCACTTAGATTATAAGATCATATCTTTTTTAGTTTAGACTACATGTATCTTTTTTTAATTTTAGCCATAAGATTTTTACTCTATATATCAGTTATTTTATTATTATTATTATTATTTTTATTATTATTACTATTATTATTATTATTATTATTATTATTATTAGTATGGCGCATTTGAATATATTTATATAGATACTTGTGCCTTATAAGTTTTAAATTAAATTAAATTAACTAACTGTAGAGAAATTGAACTACCGGTAAGCATTTCTCAGTGTTCAAAGTATATACGAAAAGTCAATTTTTGGTTGTTAATTTGAGATCAAATTGTTTTGGCAGGATGTTCAGACTGAGATGGTCCTGATGATTCTACTTCGACTGGCTGAGGATGTGATCTCAATGGACAACAATCTACAGTCCAACAGAAAGAAAGAGATCACGCAGGAGTTGAACATACATGCTGAAGGATTGTTTACCTTCTTCATTGAAACACTGAAGACCAATATGGCAAACTATAGAACTTTAAAGGTACATGGGTTGAACAGTATTGGTAGGTGTTGTTGTGTAGTGGTTAGCATGTTTACATGTTGTTTGTAAAAGCAAAAAAGAACAGTCTAACTAAAGGTGTTTGGCAGAGTTTTTACAGGCCAGTATAACCTGCCACATCATTATCCATTAGCCTAGAACATTCAAATGTTTAGAGTCCTGGGCTGAGCTGCTCGAAGCATGGTTAGCACTAACCATTGGTTAACTAAAGATGATTGTATAAAAACCTGTAGGTTGTCATGGTATTTAACCCGGGTTAGCGCTTACCATGCCTCAAGAAACTGGGCCCTGGTGTAACAGAGACTTAACAGTTCTTTAGCCATAATTAGTTGAGATCTAAATCAAAGTGGAATTTGTCAATATTTGGCTTAATTTTGTGTAGGGTCAAAGACAAGTGAAGAATATCAGAAGTCTAAAAGAAAATACTTTGGAGAAAAGAACTTATGTGCCAAATTTTGGTTACCATTATTTATTTCAACCAGTGTCAAAGAAAACTGGAGAAAAATGAAAAGCCTTTTTTAGCTGCAGTGTTGTACATGTAGTTCCTTGCAAAGAAGTGCTTGCCTCATTGTATGAGCACCCCATGTCACACAATCTAGTTATAATCTTGAAAGATGCAACATAAAAAAAAAAACAGGATTCCTTTGTACATGTAGTATTTAATTATTAATGGTCTTAGGAATTGTCATCTGCTGAACTGAACAGCACACTTTGCCCAGGTTTTACTTTTTACTTATTTCATTAATTAGTAGAAATAGCCTGTTTTATTTTCTTTCCACAGAGTCGTATGATAGGTGGAGATGTCAGTTGTAAAGCTCAGGTTTGTTTTGTTGTACACCATTAAGTAAAATATGAGTTACAATATGTGTTTATTTATTACACCTTTTGCTGGTCATTACGAGAAAATATACTTTCAATAACGCAGGTATCACGTTCATTAACATCAAAATACATTCATCTTGACAATTAATTCATTAACCATTTTTGCATATTCATAAACATACATTAACACATATAAGCAACCATTACACTAGTACTATGGAGCATTCTATAGTGCTAAATAAATATACAAAGTTAACATTATTAAAATGCTGTTTTTTTTCCAAGAAGCAGGGTATAAATGATTTTAAAAACAACTAAAATGAAGGACAATTCTTAAAAGTGAATGTATTTTGACATTAATGAATGTGCATTTTCTGGTGATGACCTGAGCAAAAGGTGTATTATTATAATTATGGTTATGCAATGGTAGAAAACTAGAAGTTGTCCTTGCATTTCTTCACAACTTGTGTGTGAGCGATGCATGCCATTAATTCTTTCCTATTAATTAAATGACCAGAGCACAGTAATTTCATGAAACCAGAAAACCTGTTAAATTTTGTGACTTAATTCAGTTCATATACCAGCAACCCAATGTAATTTCTCTCATATTTTCGTAACTGTCTTGTTGTGTGAATTTGTGGTTGCCAGTGATGTATAGTAATCAGAATAAACTACAGGTTGTAAGAAGCCAGTCCATGTATGTAGAGAAAGACACTTCCAAAACATCTACATGTAATTAAAGAAGAAATTTACTGACAGTAATAGCTTTTTTTCTGGAATTCAACTTGTGGGCTTGATGATTGACTTTGACATGGCAAATGAAATACATGTCTGACATTAATTGTGGGCTTCAAAACTTATGATAAACTATGCAACATTTGGTACATGACCGAGTCAGAAGGGGCATGGGTCTATTCCTGGTTTGACGTCACAAACTGCTTTGCATGCATTTTTACAAAGACCTGCTGCGATGCAAATCAGTTTGATGTCAAACCAGGAATAGACCCATGCACACCCCTTACTAGCTCGGTCGTGTGACAGATGATGGCTAGATTTTGTAACTTTTACAGCCTATAAAAAGTCAAGATTGGGTTTAAAAAAGTGCTAAAAGGCGCAATGCTTTTCAAACAGGTGCAAAGATTTATTTTGGTGGAAAAAAAAAATATTTGGGGCTGTGGGCACTTTAAGGTAATTGACCCCACAGTAAAGACTACAATAATTATACATGTAGGATGCCTGGATTTCATTGATAAGACAGACAAGGCACACATGTCAAATGTTCAGGACATTAATGTTGTATTAGAAATTCATGTACCACTCTTCTGTCTTCTCTTCAGGCTGCTGTTCATTTGCGCCTTGCCCAACAGACTCTGAAGACTCTGACAGGATATCTGGACTGGGTGAAGTTCACAGTGCTGTATTCACAGAACTGCATTATTTTGCAAGTGCTTTGTTTGTTGTTAGAGGAAGACTTACTCAAGATACTTGCTGCTGAATGCCTGCTGATGATTGTCAGTAGAAAGGTGACAATTGCCAGCTATTCAATAAATTTTATTTCTTGTTGTCTAGAAATTCTTCATTTGATTTGAGTTTTTTGTATCGTACTGGCCTCTGTAGAGGCCCTGCCAGGGGAGGGTCCCGTGTTGCTTGTCTGAATTTTAAAATCTCCCATGTCGATGTTTAAATCGCTTATTCTCGGCCTTGATGCCACTGTCGGAATTTTGCCGGGAATGTTGTCGCCTGTCGGGACTGCATTTTCTGTGCTGGCTTTTTGGGCCATGTTGCTTGTCAGAATTTACCCTGGCAGGGCCTCACTGTAAAGAGATTCAAGAACTCACATCTCAAGTGTTAGTTATCTCACCTGATAATACCAAAAATTTGTTTTCAATTCTCCACCAAAACAGCATTATTGACAGTTTTGTGACCCTCTATTCCCCAGAGCCTCATGTCGGTGTCTGATTTTTTGTCACCAGTCTCTTATGATCAAATATATCGGAATTGGGCTATTTAGCCTGGCATAAAATTGATAGCACCACTGTGACATCGTGTCCAGTAGATTCAACTAAAATCATGCCACCATTCCAGTAAGGTCCATGTCTTTAATAATAATAATAATAATAATAATAATAAAAAAAAATAATAATAATAATAATTGAAACTTATATAGCGCATTTTTCATGCCAAACATGATCAAATGCGCTTTACAATTTGATAAAATGATTAAAAATAAATGAAATTTACAAGCAGTTAAGATTGAAAATAAATTAATGTATAAATAATAATAATAATAATTACAAAGTAAACAATAAATATTTGACGAATTAAAATGTATAAGATTTACAAATTAAAAGCTTGTTTAAAAAGATATGTTTTGAGGTGGCACTTAAAACTTGAAAGAGAGTCAAGGCTAGATATTTTACAGGGCAGATTGTTCCAAAGCTTCGGGGCTGCATAACAAAAAGCTCTTCCTCCAAGTGTTGAGAGTATCTTGTCACTAGGGATCTCAAGCATAATTCTTTGGCTAGATCTGAGTAAATATGATTTTCGACTGATCAATTTACAGATGTAATCAGGTGCCATGCCGTGAATAGCTTTAAAAGTAAAGAGCAGAATTTTAAATTCAATGCGGTACTTAATTGCAAGCCAGTGAAACAGATATAAGACTGGTGTGATATGACTGACAGAACTTCGGTCGCTTGAAAATTAGTCTTGCAGCTGCATTCTGAATTCTTTGTATCTTATCAATTTGTACCTGTGGAAGTCCATAGAGTAAGCTGTTGCAGTAATCTAATCGGCTTGACTCAAATGCATGAATTAAGGTCTACGTGGATTTACGCGATAAATGTTTTCTTATTCGCATAATGTTATGAAGATAATAGAATGATGTATGACAAATTTTGTTTATGTGGAAGTTCATCAACAGCTTGTCATCAATAAAAACACAGATTTTTCACAACTGACGATCTCATTACATCAGAGTTGTCCACGGTAATCGAAGAAATATTAACTTTAGTTAACTGTTGTCGGGTTCGTATGATAAGAAATTCCATTTTTTCATCATTGAGAAGGAGTTTGTCGTGTTCCATCCACAGGCGTATGTCCTTTATACAATTTTGCATGGCAAATGTAGCGTCTTGTTGGCTAGACAACACGTCAGGCCTGAAGGAGAGATATAATTGTGAATCACCTGCATAGCAATGAGAGTCTGGAAGATGTTGTTCAATTATGTGGAATAGTTTTGAAGAGTAGATGATATATAATAGGGGACCTAGACAGGATCTTTGTGGAACACCCCAATCAACAGAGCAACTGTCAGAGAGGGCACCAGAAATAGAAACACGTTGTCTTCTGGCCATCAAGTACGAGGTGAACCAATCTAATGGTGCTCCAGAAATTCCAAATGAAGTTTGAAGTCTACGCAGAAGTAAACCATGATCAGCTGTATCGAAGGCTGCGCTCAAGTCTAATAAGACAAGTAGAACAGCATGCTGAGAATTCATTTTCATCAGAATATCGTTAGTAACTTTCAACAGTGCCGTTTCTGTACTATGGTTCTTTCTGTACGCAGATTGTAGCGGCGGGTAAAGATCGTGTTTTTTCATGTGATTGTCAATTTGAATAAACACAGCTCTTTCAGTTACTTTTGAAATGAAGGAAAGATTACTTACAGGCCGGTAATTCTTGAAAACAGTGTCGAGACCAGCCTTCTTAAGAGTTGGCAAAACTAAGGCTTCTCTCCATGCTGAGGGAAAATAACCACTATCAAATGAAATCTTTATCATTCAATGAATAATTTCTTCTTCAGAGTCAAAAGTTATTATTAATATAAGAATGTACATACAAAAACAATGATGTACATACCTTCAGTCAACCCTCCCATAAGTAGACACCCTTGGGATGAGCATAGGTGTGGCTTGCTATAACAGTATCATCATGATACTGTATTTCCTCGAATAAACACCTGCCTTGTGGGTGCTTATTTAAAATTTGGGTCAAAATATGGGGCGCTCCTTTGGGCGCTTATTTGAGCATGGGCGCTTATTTGAGGAAATATGGTAATAATAAATTTATACATATAGTGCTTTAACCAAAGAAAAAATAATTATTAAATAAATGTTGTAATGTGCTTTATAATTTATGACACCTTATTAGAGTTGTCTGCGTACAGGAGATGTCTGGAAACAGAGGTTCAACTGTAAATAAGATAAATTGATTTTGAAAGTTCTGGGCCTGCAGGGTGTGCATGATGCCTTGAGAAAATTGGACGTGCTTTGTAGGCTTGAGACGTTTTTGAGCATCTGATAATTTTTATTTGTTCCAATTTTTGGGAACGTGCACATCTTTGCTGTTTACATTGTAACAGTTATTGTTAGTATAATATATAGTCAATTTGTCTTCATCTACATGTAGTTGGTCTGCAGAACTAACATAAAGCTTCAAATAAGGGTAACATCTGGGGTTATTGTATGAATACACCTGGTAATTTTGTTACTGGCTTTAACCGCTGGCATGCAGCTTTCATTTGCATCATACTGTAACAGTAAGTAAAATAAAGTCCAATTTAAATACCTTCAGAGATAGGCATTCTTAAAACTGAAACAGTAACTCAAGTTTTGGTGTTTCAACTTCTTTGCCTAGGGAAAATATGATGACAGGACACCATTGTTAAAATTGTTTAGTGAGGATGCCATGAGTGTTATGCTGTCTGCTGCTCAGTAAGTCAATAATATTATTTAGTAGTCTGATCATTTCTTATATTGTATATGATAGAAATTTTTTATTTGCTTAATCCAAACTCAACAATGTTGCTGAATGGAAAATATCGAAAAAAAAAAACATTTTCCTCAAAAAATGTTTTTCTTCCCCGTTTGTTTGCCCAGCAAAACCATGAAATTTTACTTCCGGTGGAGTACAATATCACGCAAATGACTGGAGATGAGAATATGGAGCTGTGACTTCAAAACAAGAATAATGTTTCACAGTTTTAACCTGTGAACCTGTGGTTCAGTTTTGCCATTAATATTTTGGACAGTCTGTTTTCATGTTTCACCAAATCAATCAGGAAAACTGTCTTTTGTTATCGGTTTCTTAAATTTGAAATGCCCAAAGTTAGTTTAAGTTTCAGCTGTTTGTCTCAGGAGGCATCTAAGGGTCCAATTCACGGTTAGTGTGATGTTATTAAAAAGCATTGGATTAAATGTAAAACTGGATTGGAACATAGATTCACTTTACTGAAATTTAGCAAATTTGTAAAGTTTCATTAGGTTCTGATTTAAGATAATTCAAAAATTATAATTTAAATTACAAAGAAATACATTGTACATTCTATATAGAAAGCAGACTGGGTCGTGATACATTTCAGTCTGTACAAAAAATGTGAAATTCAAACTTCCAATAGTTCTGCAAATTTGAATGAGATCTCGATGAAACTTCAAATTTTTGCTTAAATCAGTATGGAAAAACTATTTGTGTATCCATGCAGTTTTCCATTTAATCTGATATTTGAGAATGTTACACCTGTATGCTTACTGTGAGTTCTGCTTAATATAATTATTTAAGGTTACTTGCAATTGCCTGGCAAAAAGAAAAAATTTTCTTGTCCTGGGTGACTGAGTGCAAATTTGGGTGACTTGTGATTGTTTGAACTTGTGACATGACTTTGTTGTTTTATTACCAGGAAATCAGTCACTGCTGAATTTGATGAGAGACAATATCTTTTTCTGAAAAGATTATGCCAGGTTCTGGTGACTCTAGGAGAAACACAGCTCTTCTTTTTGTGGGTAAGAGTACTGTATATCAAGTGTAACATTTACCTCATCTGTGTTTGTAATGTAGTTAAGTTTAAATGACTTTATACAGTTGATTTTATTGTTGTGTAAAGTAATTGAAGATATGGAGCTTAGTTGGAAAACTGTCCTATAAAAGTGACTTTTGCATTGCTCTGCCCATGTTTTCTTGAAAACAAAGTGCAAAACAGTGGAAAAATACAGTGCAATGTTTACCACCCGAAAATAAGCCTGTATATGCCTGTTTTCCTTAGTGGAAAACCCTCCTAAGTAACTTTGCAGTTTTTGGCCCATGTTTTCTCGAAAACTAAGTGCAAAACAGCAAAAAAAATACAGGGCAATGTTTACCACATGGAAGCAAGCCTGTATGCCAAAAATCAGCAATTTTACCCAAATTACCCAATTTACCCAAAAAGTCACTTAGGAGGGTTTTCCACTACAGTTTGTGGTGTCTCTGTTGGTATTTTGTAGCCATAAATTTTTCTCTTTCTCAAATACCTAGAATTCAAGTTATCCCAAAGAAAAGCCACCAAACTTTAAGCAGTATTTAGAAGCAATGATCATATTTGCAAAGCATGGGAGCTTGGTAAGTAGTTAAGTGAATGAAGCAGTGCCATATATACACAGCTGGCAAACAGCTTTTTCAAGTCACGAGGGACTTTTTTAAAGGGTGGTCACGTACTTAAATAATATTGTAGTACTGTCATTGCAATTGCCATTGCCATTACTGTCATTGCCAAATTGGCATCATTGTACAGACTTCTGTGAATGTGGAATAATAAGTTGCTTATTTGATTACCATTGTTCTCAGCTGTAGGGTATTCCAAACAAATTAAAAGTAGATGAACAAAGTATTCCTATTTCCTACATGTATGGGAATGTGGGCTTTCCACTCAGATAAAGTGGCTGTATACATGGTATTAACTAAATCATGCAATTCGTCAATGAAAATACTGGTGGATTCTGAACATAATTATATACCGGTAAGCCTCTTTGTAGGAAAGCCCAGCCAAAACTAAGGCCACCCAAAATCTTATACAAACCTTCTGATGATGAGTTGTTCCAGAGAATTCTAATTATATATTCACCTCAAGGTTAAAGAATGGTCATTGAAAATGACTTGGTAGGGGATTTGTCTATTTTTTTAAATGAAAATATGCAGTTGAATTAGATTTTTCATTGGTACATACATAAATACCATACATACTATAGTTTTGCTCAAGAACCCTGAGCTTATTAGGCTCCTAGCTTAGTTTATAGCAAATGTGTTGAGTTTAAGCAAAATATTTGTCCATTAAAAAGATAAAAATAAAAATAAATGATAATAGAAAACTTATTTACATCTGAATGAACAGATTATAACTAATATTGCTACAATTGTACTTAATGGTAAGGTCTTGATCTATACTATGAGCTACAACCAAATAACTGTTTTGTGGGAGGGGAATATATGAATATTTTCTGAACAATGAAACCCTCATGAGTACTTGTTACTAGCTATTAATTTTTTAGTCTTCTGTAGACTGTTAGTTAACTACATACATGTACATGCTTCATTTGCAGATTTAGGCTGTTTTGGTCATCAAGCGCAGCACATTTTGCAACATAAAGTTCCCACAGCCCTATATTAATATTTTTACTTGTCTTTCTTCAGACCATCCCACACTTAACAAATGCACTCTGGCTTAGCTTCCTGCGCAACCCTGTCATTGCTCAGGATGAAACATTTCAGTCAATGTTTCCAGCCCTTTTGGAGGTAGCCAAGGCGAAACTCTTTAAGGTAGAAGTTGTCTTTTCCACTAAATTTCTGAAAGAAATAATTACAGTCAAACCTTGATTAAATCAAGACTTGCTGGGACTGGAGTAAATAGTCTGGATAATCGAGAGTCCAGATAATCAAAAATAATTGTGAATTAATATTAATGAGACAAAACACATTTAAACTGAATCAATATTTATTAGCAAATCAGAATTTAATGTGATAGTGTACTGTATCATACAAATGCACTCATGCAAAAACTTTGCTCTTAAACATTCACTCTTTGGAAGGAAAACAATCCTGTTTCAAGCTAAGTGCTCTTTTCAACACCTTAAAAAAATAAGTCGTAATGATAGTTTGTAGGGATCGATCTTCATGCTGATAGGTGGTCTTTTATGTCCAAAGCACAAATTGTATCAGTTTTTCTGTTTGGATCAAAGTTACTTTCTCCGAAGCAAAATAGTGATTTATTTTTTCATGTCCAGTCTTTTATATCTGATTCCAAGAGATTTTATAAATGTACTTAAGTGTGTATTTACCACCTGTTAGCATTGCTTAAATGTTCTTTGTCTGTTTTGCTGCCGCTTTGACTAATTATTAATTAATGAATTTGTCTTGTATTTAATGTTATTTCGAAGTGAGCCCTCTTGATGAGTTATTTTTCTCTTAGGGCAAACTTCGGCAATAAAATATGTTTAAATAAAAAATATATATATTCATGAAAAAATCTGAGACCGGAGGAAATAGTCCTGATAATTGAGGTCTGGATAATTGAGGTTCGACTGTAAAACTATCTCCCTTAACCCTGTCCTCCCAATGAGTGACTTATAGATTTTACCCTGTTTAACACCAGATGATTTTACTTCTCAAAGGGAGACCCCTTAGGGGTAACTGTAACTCGAACAAGCCGTGTGGCATTATTTTTACCACTGAACAAAAATTCATGGGAACATTACACTGTAGTTAATAGAGGGAAATGGTTATGAAACCTAGCAAAGTTCTTTGTCATGTAGGTTTTTGTTAATGCTATTTTGGGGGTTGACCATGCACAAATAACAATAGGTGGTCATGCATGTTCATGCAACTAACCAATAGAAACATTGGGATTGTGTAATTCATGCATAGTACATGAGTGCAAAAAAAAAGATGTACACTATCGTGGACCTTCCAACATAAATCTTGGCCTCTTTGTTTTGCTCCTTTGATGTTTGCCAGGATTCATGACCATTTCCCTCTGTTAACTGTGATGGGAATAACACATCTTTGTTTTCAATTTTCTACAGTAGATAGATTATTTTTAATCAAGGAAAACTGAAAAAAAAAAAGACTGCATCAGTTCTGTGGCAGATCAAATCTGCAAGACTTTGCGTGATGAAATTTTGGGACTTAGGGGTTTTCTCCTTGTCCCCGAAGGGTCATAAGGCCATGAAAATCATTTTCCATTTTCACCTGTCCTGGGTTACATATCAAGACTTCGCTCAAGTTAGGCACATAATTATTTTTCATGTCTGGCTTGACAGCTCTTTACCAGGTTACAGTGCACATGTAGAGTAAAAACCTACGTATAAGAAGTCAATTTTTCCAAGTTAGCCTAACCAGATTCTTAATAATTGTAAATGGTGCTTACCAGGAAATTAGGTTGAACAGGCTCTTATGCCATGTTTAGACTTGAGTGTTCACCAAGGTATTGGAGTTTACTTACCTAGCTAAATATTTTGCGTGTGTAAACACCAACTGATACCATGGTAAATGCTGCTCGAGACAATAGAAAGTTGACCAAGGTAAAAGTTCGATTAACCCTGTGATCAGGCATGGTTTAGGTCAGTAACCAAGTTTGAGATGACTGCATTGATGTATCTGCTTGCGGTTGCATCGTATTTCCCATCCCATGGTGTCGAGATTGCGTCAGTCTCATTCGGGCACGTTCTTTTTAAAACTTCATTCACGCAATCTAGTGTCCAAATCCGGGCCAACCATGCAGAGTGTGTAATCAAAAATTAATGTACATCTAGATATTCTGAAGTTCTCTTTCCACCAATCTTCAGCAAAATGTTCATGTAAAAGGTTTTCAAACCAGAATTGGTTTTTCAATCATTACCACACATGTCTAGCGTGCCTTGTTTTGAGACAAAATCAATTGCTTTTGTCTTAAGCAACTTCTTGAGGTGCTCCTTAAGTAAGAGAAGCTGAAATATTGAGACCTGACTTTGCTGATCAAGAACAAGAAAATAAAATGTGAGGACTACATGAACCACAGCTTCTCTTATTAATGAAGGCATTTTAAGCATGGATTTTAGAATTTGCCACCATTTCGATTTGATCGTGAATGACGACAAGTTTACCTCGGTTATTTGAGCCAGTATAAACACTGTACAAAATGTGCCAATTAAAGGTACCAAGAAAATAAAAATGGAACCAAGGATAAAATTGAACTACCCTATTATACACTTATACAAACCATTCCTGTATGCACTTTAAAGCTACAATGAATGTAACTATTGACTCTATTTGATAAAATAAGAACTTGCTTCGGGTTTTTACAAGCAGCTGCTGGAGATAGAACAGGCGGCTGTGACAACAAAGGGGGCCGTAAGAAATACAAAGAAATACAAACTGAATAGACGGTAGTAAGAGGCATGATAGGTGGCGGTAAACTGCCGGTAACCGGCTTTTATTGAAACCCCTGCTGCTTTGAAATTCTAGCCTAAACAGGTACTATGTAAAGGGGGGTCTAAATTGAAAATTTTAGCCTTAATCGATCAGTTCTTATATTCTAGGTTCTTATAATTATGAGAGTTTACTGTATCTTTGGCCCTCTTATTAGGGATTACATACAGTTGTACTCTTGGTGGTCCATGACTGGCTGCAGTATTAGAACAGAATAACTTACTCACTTCTTTATGTTATGTAGGAGCTTAAATGAACAGTGGAGCAATCACTTGAGCAAGGCCATGCTTTTTCACCTTTAAAAAAATTTCACTGCTGAAATTAACTTTTATGGCCTGAAGTAAGGGCCTTTCCAAGTTGGTTTTAATACTTTGCACAATTTGTGTTTATTCAGGTTTGTGATCCTGAAGATGATAATTCACCTGGCAGTGTTTTTAACAGAGAGGACTTCAACAGTGAGAGGGAATTTACTTCCATTAATGGTCGTAAGTATATTAATCATGACTATAGATTCTTCCTTAAATAATATTATTGCAATCTTTATTCACCAACTTTTTACGACATGTAGCACCCCTTGTACTGCGCAAGAGTGAATACTGGGCATAGCTTTTGTTTGCTGTAACCCTGTAATGCATGCCACACTGTAAGATGCCTCCTGATTATTAATTTTGATAACATGTGGTTTCAGAGGTGAGGGGTGAAATCATGGACATAATACGTCAAATAACATTAGTGTATCCAGTGGAGACATTTGTATTTGGAGCTGAATGGTTGTTACAAAGGGCCACGCAAACACCTACAGCTGATGCTACTGGTATGGCATTATTTTCAACATCTATTTTTTACTGTTAATAGTCTATTAATGCTAAATGAACTGAACAGTGTTGGTAACTATGTTAGTTGTTTAGCGAAAATAATGTTTGACACTGAGGCTTGCCAAAATGAGCATTTTCTTCCTAAAACCTGCTGTTGTCTAAGTCAACATAAACATCTATTACGTCACTTTATTCTCACCCCACATTTCTCCCACACGGCCCCACAAGCTTGCAGCTTTAAATATTGTTAGTAACTGTGTATAAATAAAGTTTCTTTGCCTTTTTTACCTTTTACTGGTAAAAGCTGGAGGAGGTCTAGAGTTTGAAAATGACCAAGATGATACTCTTAAAGTGCACCTAACCCCAAATTATTTTTTTCACTAATATAGTACTTTAACCTATTCCAAAAACATTTAGACTTTATCCCAGCTTTGGACTTTTTGGGGGCTTCAAAACTTGCAATAAACTAAGGATCATTTGATACATGACCAAGTCAACAGGGGCATGGGTCTTAATTCCCCATTTGACGTCACAAACTATTTTGCATGCATGTTTACAAAGACTGACCATGATGCAAATCAGTTTGTGACGTTAACTGGGGAATAGACCCACTCCCCTTACTAGCTTGGTCGCCATGACAGATGGTGGCTAGATTTCATAACTTTTAAAGCCTATTAATAACAAGTCAAGATTTGGTTTTGAAAAGGTGCAGTGCATTTCAAATGGTGCAAAGATTTATTTTAGCGCAAAAATTATTTCCGGGTTAGGGGCTTTTTAAGCAAAACTGTGTCAACTCTTTAAAGGTGCTAGCTACACTAGCTGATAATAGTAAAGAGGTCCAGGTAATGTCCTACCTAGTTATTCATTTTAGCTAGCCAGCCAAATAACTTACAGATTATTTTCTCCATTCTGTTAACTAAAAATGTGACTTTTTTTAAATAGTGAGTGCACATGAAACAGAACAGGCAAAACAAGAATGGGATGGGCTTACCCGGTACCTAGATGCAGTTATGTCAAGGTTTTTTAAAGTGGAAAATCACCAGGTTGGTGTTATATATTGTTCTTATCAGCTTTGTGCAATTCCATAAAAAAAATCCATGTTTCCTCAGAGCCATCCAGCTCTCTTAGCATTTATTTTGTGCCAAGACCTTGCTGGCTAAGTAACTCAAACGGTAGTGGAAATCAAAGGCTTAGGGGACAAGAAAAGTTCTTAAAATCCAAATGTTTTTATATGGCATTATGCAACTGCAGGGTGTCATTGATAGCAATTTCCAGTGCAGTGGGGATGTAGTATACAAACCAAAACCTCTTCGAAGGAAGGGTTGCTGGATATGATAATGGGATTTTACCATAGATGAAATAGATGGTGTGCGAATTTCCAGTGCAGTGGGGATGTAGTATACAAACCAAAACCTCTTCGAAGGAAGGGTTGCTGGATATGATAATGGGATTTTACCATAGATGAAATAGATGGTGTGCAAAAGTGACTACTGATAGCAAAGTAGTTTCTACTGATAGTGTATCAAAACAGATCTCAAGTTCAGAGGTGAGGCAGGTTTCTGCCACTGTTTTATTGAAAAGATTAACCTTATTCTACATTACATGAATGGCATTAGGTGAACCATCAAGTTTACAATCTATACTAAGCAACTCCAGGGCTGTTATTAAGGTTTTCAGAAGATGGTCTCTCAGAGAAAGTATCAGGTCAAAAATCGAGCAAATCTTCCTATAGCTGTTATGTTTTGCTCGTTTTCAGACTGAGAGTAGCTGGCTGATTTTACTATTAATAGCGGGCTATAAAACCCAGTTGCCAGCTTCTAATGACAGCCCTGAACTCTTGTATAATAGCTTTAAATGCATTGTTTTTTCTTTCTTGGAGAAATTAGCTATACAGCTACTCTTGTAAATCCGAGGTGAAATAAAGGTGATGTATGTAAACTATGTAATTGTATTCCACCGAGAATGGGTTAGTTAATTTTAAATGCTCTGTACATGTAGTTCTTCAATGAAGCCATAGCAGTTCATTACCTAACACTGGGATATCTGCATCTCTCATCTTGTAGGAGGTCATAAACGGACAGGTAACATTTTGTGGAACACCTGTCACATTCATTGAACTGGTCAGAAAATGCATCCAGGCTGTCTTGGCAGTGGATTCCAAGGTCTGTCAGAATAATCACCATGACTATTAATGTGGCTTCATTTTACTCACAAAGGGAGAAATTTGTTAAGGTTACGAAGCCCTGTATGATGAGTGACTCGTTGAATCTTTATGACAGCCCCGATAGCGATACACATGACATGATAATTAAATACCTCTTACTAACCGAGTTCGAGGTCCGTACTGTAAGTTACGGACCGAGTTTTTTCTCGTTTATTTATGGCCCCAGCGCGAAGCGCGCGGGCCATAAATTAATGGGAAAAAACGAGGATCTGTAACTTACAGTACGGACCGAGAAAACGAGGTCAGTAAGATATTTATTATATCTCTGAGGTTAATCCGGCGCGCGGGAAAGAAAACTAGTTGAAGTCAAGCGGGCCGTACTGTAGAATACAGCCCGCAAAATTGACCAATCACAGCGTGCGTACTAAGTGAGAGATATAATAATTATTACTGCATGAGGTTGAACTTGATAGCGAGAATTACTGTGGCTGGGGTTTGTGTTATCTGCTGAAGCCCAAGGCTGTGGAAGACAACACCATCCAAGGCCTTGATAATTCTCACATTGACTATTAATGCGTAAGCAGAATTTGTGTTTTTAAAAACAGTTATCCAAGGCCTTGATAATTCTCACATTGACTATTAATGCGTAAGCAGAACAGTTATAGCACATGCTTACCATGCTGCATGAACTTGCTAAACAACTTTATTTGTAGGCTTAACTTGCAACCTAAAATGCAAGATTTTATGAATTCCTACTCTAAAACAAGTCTAAAACAAATTAATGAAACTTTTGACTGAACTCAGACATTTGGTATTTGATAAAAGCTTCAATCTGTAAACAAATTAATTCTTGAAAAGCTTCATCATACAAAGGTTTTTGTCACATGTGTTAAACCAATGTCTGCATAAAGAATGATGTCACTTCTACATGTTTAAAAACTATTGTCTGTGGGTGTGACATCACAATAACATTGCTAGCAGTACTCATTATCAGCTCCGTGTTTGCAGCCAATCAAAATTATTATGTTGTACTTTTCATTTGATTGCAGGATGCTAATATTTTAGCAAGTGTGACAGACTCTGTCCAGGCTCTCTATCCTTTCCTTAAATATCATGAAGACTTACTCATGGCCAACCTTAGCAAGGTGAACAAAATGACTGTGTGATTTGAAATAATGCCCATTTAGTCTCTATACACCCTATAAATTAGGTAGTGAAAGACTTGATTGGTTTTGTAATGGCAGCTCAAAATTTTGTTTTCTTTTGAAATGGCGAAGGAAGTCACAGACTTGCAGTGTAAAACATTTCTATCTCCTCAACTTCCACACTCTCTAATTTATCATTTACTTAATCTTGATAATGATGTCTGTAGGACCAAATTTTGTTGGACTGGTACTATTGATGTTGGCATGTTGGATTGACATGTTCTTTTGGCACCTCATGCTGAGTATCCTGTGATAGGCTAGTGTCCAGTCCAGGGGGGGGGGGGGGGTGGTAATACTTTGCAACACGTCATGGCATGAATTTTGCTGTGAACCAGAACCAGAACCAGAACTTGGGTACAGGAGTGTGAAATGGTTGATTGGAGCACAGTATAGACATTTTCATCAACCTGCTGGTGGTCACCTTATTTGAAGGGGTGCCTGAATAAAAGCCCCAAGTGATTTCTGATCAATTGCTGGATTCTCCTTTCAAATTACCTTGTATTCACGTGTGAAACACAATGAGAATTATTAATGAGATACAGTAACATCAGAAGTCACTTAGTGCCTTATTCCATTTCTGGGCAAGAAATCATACAAGCCACATGCATCAGGCTTTTAAATTGCATTCAGATTTTTTTAACGTTGCATTGACTTTAATAAGTTCAATTGTATTCATTCAATTGGTTTTTCATTGTTAGTTGTTTGCTGTGGTCCTGTTTAACACAACTGGAGATCCTAAGGTATTAACCCCACTTAGTTTATTATACACAGTCATTTATGAAGGATTTACCAGTCATATTTCTTAATGGTTAAAATGTCCCTCTGCCTTAAGTTCCAAATTGTGTGTTGTTTGTTTGTCTGTGTTTCTGTATGTTCCCCCATTAGCTCTCCATCAACCGCATTTTGTCACTTGATCAATGTTGCAATGTTTAGCTTTATTTAACCCAGCAAATCATACATTACAGTTTTTTTATTTCACGCAAAAGTGGGATAGGTGTTAGCAATCTGACTGTCATGCTGCCACTCCCTCTAAGGTGGACACTGTCAGAACCAGCTCATACAGTGTAGTGTCTGCCTTAAGTTCTGGCTACACAAGGGAACAATGTTGCAGCAACAATTTGAGCTTGCGCATGTTTCCACGATGTTTCCCTGTGTAGCCACCTGAGGAAACATTGTTGTGACAACAAAAAATAATGTTTCTGAACTGCCTCAAGGAACATTTTTTGTTATCGCAACAGTGTTTCCTCGGGTGGCTAGATGGGGAAAATTAGTGGAACCATGTGCGAGGTCAAATTGTTGCAACATTGTTGCCTCGTTTAGCCAGAGCTTTAGAGAGAATTTATCACAGAGAATACAGTATGGAGCAATTTGCCCAGGCCAGGAAAAGGTGTCCACTTTACAGTGGTGTCCACATTGATGGGGGTCATTGTAATTTTAAGGCCTGTTTTTGCTTAGTTCATTTTTAGGCTGTATTTTGGTTGGGGTGGGGGTTATTTTCTTTGTTTGTGGCTTGTGATGCTGACACTGTACTGTGATTTTGTGCAGGGTCCTTGGAGTCTTGATGTTCTTCATGCTCGCCGTCATGCTTGTGCTGCTGTCATAAAAGTTTGCAAAGAGTTTGGAACATTACTTGTGGTAAGCTTTGTTCATGCACATTTTCACTTGTGGATTTGTGTATTTGTTCAGTGTAGTAGACTATACAGGGCTGTCACTAATTTTTGAAATAGGCAGGGATGTGCAAAAAGTAGCCTGGGATTCTTACTGTTGTGGTATAGTTGATATGTTGTATTTCTATCATAGTAGCTGGGATCTAACTCAGAATCCAGATGTTGTCATACAGTCAATGTGACGTTTTTTAGTGGGGGATCTAGAGTCCAGAATTATCAGTATTGGCCGGGGAAAATCCCTGGCCGTCGGCCCTTAATGACAGCCTTGCTGTAGATCATTACATTTAGTATTTATCATTACACATTACTATTGATGGGGTATGGTGATGATGATGATGATGATGATGATAATGATGTTAATGTTGAAGGGAAGATGGTGGTGATGGCAGGTGACAGTGATGGTGTTGGTGGTAATAGAGATGGTGATGGTAATGCATGCCTGGTGATGGTGATGAAAACGATGATTGTGATGGTGTTGTTGTTGATGGTGGCGATGATGATGATGATGTGAATATAAAGATTGTGATGATGGTGATGGTGATGATTGTACAGGTGTTAGTGCTAATGATACAGATAGGTGATGGAGATTGGTGATGGTTATAGTTATGATGGCTAATTAAAAGGAGGTTTCATTTCAGCCCATATTTGATGGCCTGAAGCAGCATGTACAGGGCTTGTTTGTGGGAGAGTTAGTTCCTGTTAAGGACAGATGCACATTAACAGAAGCATTAGTTATTGCCAGGTGATGCATCTCACTACTAACTGTGAACTAGCAATTATTGTAGTCTCTTCGTAGCACTGCATGTGGACAGTATCATATCTCTTTTGGATGGAAATAGTGTTCATGATGAATATTTTAGACTGCAAGCAGTCCCTCTTTCTTTCCTTCGTCGATATTTTGAGCGAGCATGAAGTGTGAGCGAGTGAGCGGAAGTCACCAAGTGCAAAAGGCTTGCTCACCCTTCGCACTTGGTGACTTCTGCTTGCCCAAATTTACACTTGCTTGCGCTTCACACTTGCTCAAAAAATCAACAAAAGGAAAGAAAGAGGGACTGCTTGCAGTCTATGAATATTTATCTTCAATTGACTCCCTGAAAACCCCGTATAGCTCAAGTTTCAACCACTAGGAGCTTAGGAAATTAAATGTTTACTAAACTAATTAAAAGTGCTTACCACAGTAATCTGGATGCCAATTTGTCATTGAAATCACAGTGACAACCTTGAGTACAATATTATTTGTGATAAATAGCTTCAAGTGATTTTGAAAGTTCTCAAAGAGTACTTATTAATCCAAAATTTTCTGACAAGGTTGTGATTTTATATTAATTTTATAGTTCACTCAATAAAACTACGATTAATGTCATGCACAATAGAAAGGACACCGTTTATGTGGGAAAAAGGTAGGGGGGATAAGTGTTGTCCCGGACCCGAGAGCTGCCTGCCACATGCGAGGCCAGTACTCGGGGTTAGTATCAGCGAGTGGCGTATAAGGTCGTGAGATGGGTGTCACAGGGCACAGAGGCAGGGTGGCGTGTACCTATGCCAAGCTCCAGGAGGGATGGTAGGTAGGGGAAGTGGATTTGCCCACCGGGTATAACATCATAAATGGAGCAGATATACACTAGCAGCCTACAAAACAATGCCCTATAGGAGGGTGGCAACAGTACGAATATGAGAGGAACGTGGAGGGTGGGTGGAAAAATAAAGGCTCGGTCAAGCAGCTTAACTGAATTGCAAGTGAAGATCGACTGCGATCTCGGGCGTAAACAGGAGAAGACTGTGCGGAGCAGATTGGCTGGCAGTCTGAGAAACACGTGCAAGCTATCTTTTCATTGGCCGGTAAAAATAGTGGGATATGAGTACGTGTTTGTGGTACAAAGGCGGGCAAGAAGTTGCCGGAAAAATATGTCCACGGGGATCGCAAGGTTCAATTGAGCTAAACATTAACTCCAGTTTATGCTTTTGCAAAAACAGCCAATTATATGGGGTCATACCAATTTTTCACTTACGGTATCATTTTATTCAACTAGAAGTTCCACCAAAAATTATTCCAGAAAATCGCAATTTCAGTTTGTCTTTTTGTCTGATAATTTCATTTGTCCACACCTTCACATTTGCCATGTTTGTCTTCGCTCATGTGCTGTTGTCATGGAAACTTCAGCTGTACTGCTCTCAACCAGTCTGAATTAAGTATTTTTGTTGAGCATATTATAATATGTGGCTGTATTGGAAACCCCAGCTTCAGGCCATTCTCCTGTATGAGACTAGCTGCAGCCCAGGAAGGTGACCTTCTACAATGTTGATGATACTTTTTTTTCTCTGTGTATTGTTTTTAGCAATAACCTGGCTCAGGAGAAACAAAATGCATTCCTTAGTGAGCTAATGGATCCCATCAGAGAATTATGGTTGAGTGAGAGCATACAAGGGTGAGTTTCATCAACCTGAATGATGATTGTAATAATAATAATAATAATAATAATAATAATAATAATAATAACCTTTATTTACCCTCGGTGGTATTTATAGCACAAAGGCTAGTGGGGCCGAGCAAATACAGAAACAAATAAAGTCAAATTAAATCAACTGAACTGAAATCAAATGAAATCAAATCAAATGTTGGTTTTTGGGGAGAGGGGAAAACCGGAGTACCCGGAGAAAAACCTCTCGGAGCAGAGTAGAGAACCAACAAACTCAGCCCACTTATGACACCGAGTCTGGGAATCGAACCCAGGACACACTGGTGGAAGGCAAGCGCTCTCACCACTACGCCAACCCTGCTCTCCCAATTTTGTTGCTGTACCACCTAACTCCATGCAGTTTCCTCTTGCATTTTTGATGACTTGCATCTAATTTCTGTCCCATGGATAGCGCCATCTCTTCTCCGCAAAGTTTTGTCTCATTTATGGGAATGGACCAAGATCCAGGCTTGCTTTATCAGAATGGTATGCCAAAGTTCTTAATTAAGTTAAAGATAAAATTATACCCTCTTAGGGTTTTAACCAAACCTTGCCCTACAAAATAATTATACAAAGTACATTAAAATTTAACAATTATTGAAAGTTTGGCTCTGCCAACCGAGTTAATTGATTGATTTTTTGCAATAAATTTTGATTTCAAAATGACTTGTCTTGCGATTTTGAAAATTCTTATAAGTGTGCCTTGTGTTTTAAACTTGATGCTTGTTTTTTATATCATACATAGTGCCATCGCTGGTGTACATGTGTTCCAAACATGACTTGATTTTATTATTTATTTAATCCTTTTAAACCTACATGTAGCATTGACCAGGATCAGTTTTCTCCCTACAATATTACTACTTGATTGAACTCCTAGATGTCGTGAGAAGGAAGGGAGTGATCAATGGAAATGAAGTGCCTTGATATTTTTAAAACCTAATTCTCATAACTATATCCATGTTGATGTCAGGGATTAAAAGTTTAATAAATATAATTTTTTTATTTAACTATTCAGAGGAGCTGAGAAGAAGAAGATTTGAAGTAAGTTGATTAGGATTTTGGAATTGTTGTTTAAGGTGGCAGAACTTTCCAGTACTTTTATTTTGATAGATCATTACTACCAATGTTTTTATGTTATTACCCTTATAGTGGTATCAAAGAAAGGCCCAAGTTTTGAAACTTTTTTCGACATAGTAGGTTACCATAGCAACACTTTAACTTGCTAAAAGACCCAAAATGTTAGCTTCAAGTGAGAATAACTCAAAAACGAGTTCAGTTATCCCATTTAATATTGTTGATACAGAGCCACTTTAAATTTTGGAAAAGTTAAGGTGGCTCTGAATCCCATTCTACAAATTTGTCTAAACTTTAATTTGCAAAAAGTTGGATCTAGACACGTTTATTACAATAAAAAATGGGGGTCACCCAGTTTGGGGAAGCTAAAATGAGGGGTGTTTCTAACAGGTTACAGTGTTCTTATGGCAACCTATTGAGTGGAAAAACTTTCAATAACTTGTTTACCAATGAATGGGCATCTTCCTGATAACCACTATAAATGTAACATTTTGTAAAGATTGGCAGTGATGATCCATCATAGTACAAGCTGGAATGTGCTATAAACCTGTATTATCTCTGGTTCTCTTTATGTTTGTTGCTGAGATGCTCTTGTCTGGTTTCATAAATTTATGGTTTTTATAATTATTCTAATTTCACAGGTCATGTTATGTGTGACCACCATAATGGCTGTTGTCCGACGCTGTGCATCAGCCAGTTTAGAGGTAATGTGAAAGTTGTATGTTAACATAGTTTTCATCGTTTCACCTTTCTCTAAAATTGTATGTCATGGGGTGATGCAGAATGCTTTTACTTTACTGGGGGAATGGTTTAATATTTAGTGAGATTGTTGAACATTTATGAAAACCTGTGTCTAAGTGTCCTGATTTCAAAGGGTGTGGCACTGGGGCAGTTGGAGATCAGGATGACTGTTGCCAGGTGGACATTGTTAAGAACATTGTTAAGGCTCCCAGAGATTCATTTTACCTGACCTGGCATTTTTTGTACTAACGGTTTGACACATGTGCTTGCTGGGAGGGCTGCCGTTTCAGCTTCAGATATAAGCTGACTCCATGAGAAAAATTGCCAGACATAAATTATTGATATATATTATTGAAGAAAGTCTCCCATTCCTGTTGTCTTTTTTAAAATCATTTTCAACTCTCACTTGCAGTCTGTCTTCAAGATAGTTACCAGCTTTATTAACTGACTACTTGTCACTTATGTCTGCCCAAAAGTCCAACCAATTATTAAAATACTGGTAATCTTTAAGGAATATTTTTATTCCAAAAGCCTAAACAAATTTATTCAATTTGGGGATGTAAGAAACCAGTCAAAAAGTCAGAGAGGGGGGTGGTCTTCATATTTTGAGCCCTTGGCAAAGGGGGGAGGGGGCGGGGGGTCATGCAATTGGTCCATCTGGATGAGGTGCCATTTGTAAAGCGCCGGAATTACTTTCAAGATTCTAAGTGCATGGTGATGGACTCTTGTAAACCAGTTCTAACTTGTTTCTGTGCAGAAGGCGACAAGAGAGGGGCTGTCCATTGGGTCAATGCCTAATGGGACTCCTTACGTGCACAATCCATGTGCACCCCATGTCTTGCCATTACTTGGCAATCTTATCCTGCTAACAAAGTAAGTGATTTGTGTATTTCATGAATGAATTGCCACGTACAGTGTACATGGCAGCTTTATTAATACGAGTCACTTAGCAAGCGGTTTCTTAAAAAATGATCTTAAAAGTAGTTTGTACAGTCTGTGAGTAATGTTTGCAACAATGCTTGTGTTTATGCTGTTTAGTTATTTTGTGGCTTTTTAATACCTGTAGGTGTTTTTCAGCCTGTAAATTGCACACCACACTCTAGTCATTTTCTGTTGTGTAATTTTTGGACAAAACGGTGGTAAATGACTTGATTTGTGCCACTGAGTTTGAAGAGAGAAAAAGACAACACAGAAAATGAACAAACAAAGTAACATTCAAAAAGGAAGCAAAAAGGGGCTGGCAGGCTTATTTGCCCAAGGGGTTTCAAAGCTAAGCCCAGGCGTAGTGATATCAGATGACACTTTTCAAAAATTCATAGTAACAGACCCACTGCAATCAAGTAAACTATAATTTGCAACTGGCTTAGAATGGTGTTTTTGATGACAAAGGATACACTTATGCAACCCCCAAAATTTATTTTTACCAACTACATGGTTGTCTAAGTTGAAACGAGGCTACAGTTAGCCTAAACTCAGGCCTGCAAAAGCAAAGAGACTGACAACTACACCATAGATGATCAGCATAGATTATAAGGCGAAACAAAATAGTATATATATTCCAAAATGACTAATCACATTGTTTGCATTACAATTTCTGCTCAGTGTTTGAGAATGAAAATGCTTATAGAATGGTTTAGGATTCAAGATATGGTCAGAGAAACTTCCAAAATTACTCATCGAAGCATCTGTTGTAGAAAAACATTGAAAAAGAACCAAATTTTAGCCTGAAAATATCTTTCATGCAGAGTTGCATGTAAGGTCAACTGCAGTGAAGGTCAAGCGAGTCTTGTGTGCGTCACGTGAGGATGACCGGAAGTGAGCTTTGGGGATGAAACATGTGCAGTTCTACCGTGAACGGCGTGCATTTGTTAGTGTTTTAAGCATAAATTATTGGATATGACACGGCTGGCTCAGCTGTAGAAATGTTGATCCTTCGAAGCTTTGACTCTGGAGAGAAAAGACAGGAAAAACTGCAAGCTCAGCAAAAGCTCCAATCTGGAGATAGTTAGGTTTCTTTCAGAGCCTGATCATTAGCGCTTGTGCAGAAATGCTGGAAGTGAGCTTTGTGGATGAAACGCGATGACAAAGAATAAGAAGAATGAATGCCATTTTTAAGACTTCAATGGCACTCCACGGCCCGAACAATTTATGTTTGGAAACATGTAATGCGGCAGTGGGCCATTTCAAAGGTTCAGGTTTTCACTTGCTGCTGGTCACCTATGGCAACGATTTGCTGCTCAAAATTTAAGTCCTCTTTGTGGTCGTTGACAACATTTTCACATACATCTTACTGTTTTGATCTAATAGATCTTATTCATATTCTCCATGATGAGCTGAAACCAGCGTACACATGAGGCTTAAATGGGGGAATCTTTTCATATGTAAATGTATTCCCCCGCAATAGCTTCCACTTCATGCTAGATCCAGTGCAATACTGAGAATATGAATATGGTTTATTAGTATATACCACTCAACTGAATAGTGCTTTTCACGTGCACTGATTGGTTAACTCGGAGGTGATTAGCAAGTACTATTCACCTCCGAGCAGCCAACGCGTGAAATTTCCAACCGCTTTTCGGTATATTGTTACACATAGAGTAATGTTTTGGTCCGTTAATTCAGCTTGTGTGGTATATACTAAAACATATTATTCACCTCAGTGTCAGTGAAAGTGGTGGATATTTACCTCGCTGCTTCGCGGCTTGGTAAATATCCACCACTATTCACCTCCACTTCGGTGAATAATTGTTAATTATTTTATCAATATAATTTTATCCTCTCCATTCACAGTGCACAGAACTGGCCTTTGATTTCATTTCTAAAATTTGTCCCCTGTTATTTTCTTTTCTAAATTATGTTAAACAGTCTTGATTAATGATATTTTTCTATAGGTGTGTGAATAGTCTGTATGATCCTGCAGTAAAGGCACTTATGTCTGGTGACTATCCAGCTGCTCTTAAAATGCATGACCTAGACACAAGTGCTATTTATGGTAAGAATGTCTACTGGCATGTAATGGTTTGAACATTTTTATTATTTTTATTAACAACTAAGTTTCCTGTGAGAGAATGGTTTGAGGAGAAGTAGTAGTAGTCGTCATCGTCGTCATTGTCGCCGTCGCCGCTCGTTGTCGTC
The DNA here is from genome assembly GCA_016490735.1 of Pachyseris speciosa. NCBI lineage: Eukaryota > Metazoa > Cnidaria > Anthozoa > Scleractinia > Pachyseridae > Pachyseris > Pachyseris speciosa. Next base: position 1,054,362 of record JAEMWC010000196.1, read on the forward strand.
GTCGTCCGTCGCCGCCGTCATCGTTGTGGCCTGCTGACTATTGGTTATAGGAAATGCAGATGAGTTGTCTGGCTGAAAAATACATGACTTCTAAAAAGTTTTCTTATGGAAACATCAATAATAATAATAATATTAATAATAATAATAATACTTAGGAGGAGGAGTAGGAGGAGGAGGTCAATAAAATTTGAGAAAGAAATAGGAGTAATATTGTTCATGTAAAAAGGCTATATATACTGGTAGATATAATATTACATGGCTATATACATGTACTGTATGGAATCGTAAAAAACCAAAATATAAAGTGCAACTGCCTTCTCACAGCATGTGTGATGGTGCATACTGTCCAATTACTTGGGCATGATGTGTACACCGTCCAGTTACTGCTAAAATCATAGCTGGTGATGATAGCCAATCAGATAACAATAAACAACAATAAAAATAACACAACAACAACAACAATATTATGAAAGGTGTTCGTCATCATGGTTTCAAATGATAGCTGAGGTAATCTTTTGTCTCACGATTGAGTCCACAAAGATGAGAGGTGTTTCTTTTCATGAAAGATAACTGATGGTTTGGTTATGAGGTGTTTTGATCGATCGTACAGGCACTTGACAATACCGCAGTCAGTCGACACCATCGCCTGATGAAGACCAGCAGTATAGCGGTCGAAACGTTGCGATCCACATCTTTGTGACTCAATCGTGAGGCAAAAGATTAACTCAGCTATCAACAACAACAATGATGATAACAATAATAATATTAATAGCATTAAAAAAGGTGAAAAGAAATTTCCTGTTCAAGGTCAAAGATTGATGTTATCTATCAACCAGAAGATATAGCAATCATAATTATTATTCACATCAGAAAATAACCTGTGGTGATCTATGCAATCCAGCTATTTGAGAACTATCAATGATATTTATTACCTCCATTTAGTGCTGACTCAAGGACATGAGAAAGACAGAAGTGAGTCACCAACTGTTTTCAACCCTATCCAATCAACAAAAACCTACTTCTATCACTTGGCAGATTCATGGTGAGATATCTAATGTCATGTGTATACATGGTCATTGACATGGCAATACGCTCTAATGAGGCCTTCCAAGGGATGGTCTGGTTTCACTTTGTCACTCGTTTACAACTCCATCTGTCACTTATTTTATTAGGGACAAATGTCGCTTTCGCAAAGAAACCAAAGAGAAATGGAAAGTGAATTGTTGCTGTCACAAACTGTACTATTGCATGTTTTCTGCCAATTTCTGTCAGTTCTCAGTGTTTTTGGAGAAGATTGTTGCCTGTTTTTGGGGCCATGTCACTTGTCGTCGCTTCTACCCCTTGGAAGGCCCTTCTAATTAAGCTTCTAATTCTTTATCCAAAACAGCATACCAGTACTTGACTCTAGTTGGTTTTTATATGACTGGGGTGCACTTAGGGTGGAGTCCATTGACAGCTTCTCAGTAACAGTTTCTTGCTTACAAGTGTGACAACTGTTATCTCAGGGTTTCCATGGTTAGGGAAAAGTCACGGGGAAAAACAGATTTTTCAAGGTCAGGGAATAGTTGGGGATGTCAGGGAAATTCTAACTTGTATCTGAAAGTCAGTGCAAAGTCAGGGAATTTCACTTTTGGTAAGCCACTAGTTTTGTGAAAGAGTTTCCTTGTTGGTAACCTTACTGTTGTTTTAACAAAAATGGAAAGAACTGATTTTGTAGCTTCACTGCTGGCTTATTGCCAGGATGTGTCTTGGGTGGTCAGTGAAATTTGGTTTGTGGTCAGTGGAAAGTTGGGGAATTGTTTCTATCCCAATGAGTGGCAACCCTGTATCTGATCATTTCTAAGACTTCTTTGTTAATTTTGTAAGTTGATGTCCTCTTTTTGTCTGAGGCATCTTTTGTGAAAAGTGCTAGTTATGCAATTGGTCACCATATTGATTTTTAATTTGTTTGCTACAGAATCTTAACCTCTGTGCAATTTATTGTTTCTTTAATATTTTTATTAGAAACTAAGTGTCTTTATCAATTTCATTTGTCAAATTGGTGATGTTTGTGTTTCAAACCTTGTTCAATCTTGACTGCTTCAAGTTTGGGTTTTTTCTCTTTTTTATATTCTCCAGGCTCTCTCTTTTTCAATTCATTCAGAATGTGAAAGAACTAAAACACATTTGAAATCTGAAATAACCACAGTGTGAATTAATAAAACTTAACTTGTTACTTTTGTGAGAAAAAAGTTCCTGGCATTTCTGAAGGCCCAGCCAAACAGATCCAACATGTTGATGCAACATCGTCCAACATTGTTGAATCCAACACATTGCACTTGTTTGGCCACCATGTTGCATGATGTTGGATGATGCTGGACGAAGTTTGATATCCATCAAACATTGTCCTCAACATCATCCAACCTTTCTTTTGTTCTGAGGTGTGAACAACAATGTTGCATTAGTTTGGCCACTGTTCTCAACAATGTTGAATGCACGCATGCCCACTAAGCTGACTTTGTTTATACTTGCTTTGCGTGTTGCTGATGAGTGTTCAAGATACAGTATTATGAATGAGCAAAGTTTTCAATCTCTCAACAAAGAGAGCTCTAAAGGAGTCTACAGCTGAAACTGTAAGACCAGTGAAAGCAAGAAGATTGTCTTACATGGAGGTTGAAAGACTCCCAGCGTTGTCTGGGATAACAAAGACAATATGGCACGGCTATGTTTTCTAAGGAGTCTTAGTAAATTTTGGTCCCAAACCCTTGAGACCAAGTGTTGAATCCAACATGTTGCATTTGTTTGGCCACCTTGTTCAACACTGTGCAACATCATCCAACAGTGTGGGATGATGTTGCACTTGTTTGGCTGGGCCTTGAGACTTTGCAAGACAGCAAGACATATATAGGGAGAGGACAGTATTTATGTATATTTTCTGCAAGCCAAAGATTTCTTGGCCTTGCAAAATAAATCAAGACTCCAAGTCAATACTGTGAAAAAAATTCAAGATGGAGAGACCAATAAAATTTGACCAAATTTTGCAAGACATAATTATATTTTTAAGAACCATTCCCCATCCCTTTGATTTTTACTTTGTTCCAATTTAGTTACCATGCCCTGGGATATGCTGGTGCCTGCCTTAAGGATGACTTCTTCAGCATTCCTGGTTTATCACGACTCATTGTAGATAATGTGGTCAATTCTCTCATGCATATTCCAAACTACAGATTGAGGTTTGTCATACGTATCTTTTGGATTTGCCAGTGCTGGTGCTATAAATGGTCACTTAATGCTTAACAGTCATTTGTTAGGTATGATTCTGTGCTGTGTTGATCACTAAGTTCCGCCAGTTATGTGTATTGGACGTGAGATTAAGTGCAAGTTACAATATGGATCTAGAGTAACATTAGTCTAAAGGGTCTGTACAAGGTACTGTAGTTACAAATTAAATGGCTATAGGAGCTACAACCAGTTGCAAAAATGTTGAGACATTCCCAATAAAAAAACACACTGTTCTCCTAAAACTCTTCCTTGACAGTTACTACACGACAGGCAAGACTCCCCTCCTCCCCCTCCCCTAATCAATGTTGTTGGACCACATTTTCTGCATGGTCTCGCATTTGTACCAACATTGTTGAGGGAAGGAGCAGACGTCTGCGCAATGAGGGGGACCTCTTTTCGGTCGGAATTAAGTGTGGTGTCTCAAGTATTTTTGCAGCTGGTTTAGGTATTATATATGTTGTTGAACTATGATGGAAATGCCACTGGAATATGGAAAAAATAAATCGGTTAAATCTGATTCATGTAACCAGAAGCATCAAGTGAGAAGCACTTGAAGTGAAAGCTCATGGTAAGTACCAGTAGCAATACACGAAAGAGAAGAGGGGAACGCAAGGTGCTAATTACAAATTCCCAATATAAACACATTAATTTGTGTTGGCCTAGTTTATGTTGAATTCATTGAATCCTTCATGACAAACTTAGAGACAAGGTGAATAAGTGGATGTTAATTCACTCTTGCCAGTTGGATTGAAGGGAGCATGATCTGAAATGTAATAATCACTTAGAAAAGGCCTAAGATCTACAATGTACCTCTCATTATGGCCCTAAACAAGGGTCTTGAGATCCCTTAAGAGAGAAAACGTGTAAGCAGTAAGACATGTTCGGCAATACTTTCTAATAACATTAATTTGTTTTTAATCTTCTCAAGGCACATTGTTTTTCCCTTTAGACTAGGGTTTAACTTAGCCTGTATAGCAAGAGTTGTGGCGGTACATGCAAAGAGCTCTGAAGACATTTTTAAGCATTCTGGTCCCACCCCCATCTCCTATTTTTGCTTTCACTCCAATTTTTGCATGGCCAGAATGTGGAATATTTTTTTAGAGCTCTTTGTTTGTTTGTTTATTTGCTTGTTTGTTTTAATAAATTTGTCACAGTAAACTAGATAAAGGTAAGTAATAGCAAGGCTAGGTTTAAGGAAGGAAACTCACTTGTATTCCTTAACATGATGAAGGTAATTTTGTGAAACTATTCATCCTCCACTGCCCTCTCCATTGCCAAGTGAATGTGGCCATTCCTGTTCTTTCTCCATTCTTCTCCTGGATGGTTCAGGTAACATCTTTACTAGCATCAATTGTGCAAAGAACTAAAGCTGAACATATAAGCGGCAGTAGTTTTCGCAGTAGTTGTTAATAGTAATTTTAGAAGCAGTAGTATTAATACACTATCAGTTGTAGCAGCAGTTCATCTAGGAACGTAGCTACGTCAGCAGTTGCTGCCTTGGAGGTTAGAAATGTTAGCGGCTCGAGGAGCAACAGCAGTAATCTAGCTGAAGCAATGGGAATAATAAAAGTGTGACAGCAGAAGCAGTGGTACAGTAGTGGCTGTGGTGTTAGTTATAGCAGAACAGCTGCAGCATCCATACAGTAGTAGTCCTATGGGATCAGATCTAGCAGCATGAACTATACTGTCATTCTAATCTTATCACTTGTTGGTAGATTATCATTTGACAGTTCAGATTGGCTCATTCACATTAGTTATCTGTCTTCTTTAAGCACCTGGAAGAACAATGGCAGATTGTTCGGCAGCACCAAGCTGAGAGGTAACGATATGGCTTTGTAAGGTTGAATGCTGTTACAACTAGGTTTGTATTGTTACAAGTCCTTTTGAGGGCACTGCAGGGAGTATGCCCCACCAGAGTTTTAACCATACCAGTACACCACACAGATTGACATTGACCCTCAGTCTCCAGCCCACTAAATGTGAACAACCTGTGTCAAAATGCAGTCCCTTTATACTGCAGCCAGTCACCAGCCTGGTTCATACTAATTATTGCAAAAATGTAAATCCAAGCACAAGTGCACATAAAATATTATTAATACAACAGCAGAGTTAAGGCTTGTCCTTTGGTCCCTTGCTTAGCTTGCACACATTAATTTTGCAGTTACTATGCACTGCATGGGACAGTGCTAACAAAAACTCAAAATAGCAAACTGCGACTTTTCTACCACCCAGGAAAACCTTTCCAAAGGTGCATATGGAGTTGTTAAATTTTATGCTTAGTTCAAGTTTTTGTCTCCCTTTGCTTTAAACCGATTATCATATATTACCAGACATTAACATACCCAAGAACAAAGGGAGAAAGAATTTAAACCAAGGATTAAATTGAGCCACAACACCTACACACTTTCTTCTTCTGTTTGTATTTTCGTTATGTGTAGATTCCTTCAGATCATCTCTGTGGTGTGTAAATGTGGCTCTAAAAACTGCCATTCTCACATTATGCTCCCTCTTTGAATTGATAGCACGGAAGCTATAGATGAAGGGGAAGAGAATGTGGAATCTAAAGAGATCATTGAAGATCAGCTGGTTTGCATCATTAGTAAAGACTATCTTGATGTCTTCAGTAAGCATTTATTCCGATCATTATTTTGTTAAATTATTGTTAGTAATTATCTAAATCAATAGTCGTTAAAATAATACTAATGTTAACTTGTGCCTTTCTGTTTCTCTAACAATTTAAAGGGAGAACAACAAGGTTATTCTCACTGCTAGAAACTCTTGTCATAATAGTAGTCATTGTCGTCATCATCATCATCATCATCATCATCATCATCATCACTTTATTAAAGTTTCAAATCTTAATTTTCTAGCCAAGCACTTCCTGCTCCCCATGATGGGAATGAGAACTTACCTTAAACTTTACTCCTGTACCTATATTACCAGGAGTTAATCTATAACCAAATCTCTCACATGCCAACTTCAGTGTTGTCATTACTGACAACTCTGTAGTTAATGAACTTCAGGTTTGAACCTTTGCACTGCAACATATAACACTACCCAACAGAGAGAATGAATATGTATATGAATCATGTATTTCAGCTGCAGATTAAAGAATGTGAGTGATCATCATAGTTATGACCACTACTTAAGCAGTAGTGAAAATAAAGCCTGGAAAAAAATAACTGGTCATAACTGCGATAATCACTAACATATTCATACTACCCAATAGAGGTAACCAAACGTACTGGAGAGTAGGCCATCATCAGCTAAGAATATAATAAAAAATAATAATACATATGATTAAAATAATAATTAAAAGTTCTTATGGTGTGTTGAAATAAAGATCAATGTACTTTGTCGCTTTGTTGTCTCATGTCTTGAAAGGCAATAGACTGTGAGCTGTAAAAGTCAGTTCACTTTATTAGAGCAGTGTTGACTGTGACTATAAAGTCCAATTCTTGAGTGACAGTCTCTGTCACTATTGCTACATATGTGTGCTTTAGGTAGCAAGGATATGGGAGGTGATCTTGCTTTATCTTGTTTCCTTTTGTCATGACATTGCTGACACAATGCAAGTTGCTGCAATCAGCTGCAGCTGCTTCCCATGAATCAGGGTCAATCTCAGTAGACCTCATGTCCCTCTTAAACTTAAGCTTAAGGAAGCTTGCAAACGTCCTTGTAACATTAACACAGCATTGGACAGCCGACTGGTCTGGTTCTTGACACACTAACAATTTAGAAATTCTGGTGATAAAAATTATAAATTAAAAATATCTTACTTATATATACCACAAAGTTAAAAAAAGATAAAAAGTCTCTTGATTACCTCAGTTGGTTGCACCATCGGATCCAGTTATTCCCTAGGTAACAATTTGAATCCAGATGAAGCCATTTAATGTTATTTGGCCTTTTCCACTAGCTCAGGTTGAAAATATATTACTCTGGTAATTAGAGGATCACGAGCCATCATTCATAACTCTTTACTTAGGTTTGAATGGATTTTCCCCCAAAAGAAAACTTGTTGGGTATCACAACCTTGAAAAATAACAATCAAATTTGTATTGCACAGACCCCCACCCCCTGGCCTCACCTCCTCCAAAGTGTTAACCCAAAGAACACCAAGAGAGTTACTGGATAATTAAGACGTTTTGTTTTGTTTTGTTACAGGAGAAACATTAAAAAAAACTCACTTTTTTATTCTTCTAGCTTTAGCATGTGTAGTGAATAAAGAAAGCAATGTCTCAACTGGAATGGAGGTTACTGAAGAGGAAGAACTTAAAGGTACATGTAACTCTATGAGTATGATTTGTTTGAATCACCTTTCAAGTCTCTTAATTGTCAGAGGTCACGCATGTGTAATTTAGAACATTTCACTCCAATCCGGTCCTTTAAATTATGTTTTTGTAGTTTTCTTCTCACGCTCTGTTATTATCTTAATGAAGTGTTAACTGGCAATGGTTTCCTTCCCACAGGTTTGGATCCTTACAATGCCAAATTAGGTTCTTTGGGGATGAGTCTTCTAAGAACAGAGGTAGTGTACTGAATAAGCCAGAAATGCCGATGAAAGTGAAATCACCACCCATCAATCAACAATCCCACCAAGCAACAAACCTAACAATCAAACTGCTTATCAACTAAACAACCCACCTACTGTACCACTATACAACCAGCTTATTAACCTGCCAACTAATCAACCTTCCTCCCAACCAGTTCAACCAACAAACCCACCCATGGCCACCCACCATCTCTCCAGCCAACCAATCAAGCAAACCACCAGTCACCTTAAATGAACCTTCCTCCCAACCGGTTCAACCAGTGAACCTCCCCATGGCCGCCTACCATCTCTTCAGCCAACCAATCAACCTTCCTTCCAACCAATTCAACCAGTGAACCTACCCATGGCAACACACCATCTCTCCAGCCAACCAATCAACCAAACCACCAACCAACCAATTAATCTTCCTTCCAACCAGTTCAACCTATGAACCTACCCATGGCAGCCCACCATCTCTCCAACCAACCAGTGAACCAAACCAGCAACCAACCAATCAATCTTCCTTCTACCCAGTTAAACCAATGAACCTACGCATGGCAGTCAGCCATCTCTCCAGCCAACCAATGAACCAAACCACCAACCAACCAATTAATCTGCCTTCCAACCAGTTCAACCAATGAACCTTCCCATGGCCACCCACCATCTCTCCAGCCAACCACGAACCAACCAATCAACCTTCCAACCAGTTCAACCAATGAACCTACCCATGGCAGCCCACCATCTCTCCAGCCAACCAATCAACCTAACTACCAACCAACTTAAGGTGGCCGAACACAGTTTTCGCTCACACTCTCCAGTCATTGGTGCTGATGCGAGGCAGCGTGCGCACAAGGATAAGACAACAACAAACATGGACCCGAATTAAGAGTGATGAGTTTTTTGTTCTAAGGCAGTTTTATATGAGGCATTTTTCATCTTAAAATGATAGTGCAGCGCATGCGTAGTTAGTTAAAAAATTGAGATTGAACTCTTTCAGGTCCAGTCTCCGAAATACGCATATTTCTCGAAAACGGCCCGTTAGAATTTCACGAAATTTGGCAGGAAAATACTTCAGGAAACAAGAAAGTAGGTTATTGCAACAATTCTGAAATTTAACAGAGGAAATTGTAAATAACGGAGTTATCTTTCAAGGACGGATAGCTAAAAATCGGTCTGTTAAAATATCATTAGTCAGAATAGTTAGCAATTTGAAATTTAAAATACAGCAACAGTTACAATTATGCGCGTGCAAATGCATGAGTGTGAATTACGTAATCGAGTCACAAGAAGCAAAAATCGTTGTTGTGTTGTAATTGAGCATGTAGTTCTGGTTTTAAGCAGCTGATGTATATTGCTTCTTTGAGCTTAAGACAATGTCTAGTTTTAGCTGAATCTATAATCTTGAAGCAGTCAACCGAGCATTTGCGTTTACAACTAAGTGAACCGTTCAGGTGTTTGAAAACAAGAGAATTTTTGTCAGTTGAGAGATGCTCTTTTACCCTGGTTGTAAAGTGGCGTGATGTCTCGCCAATGTAACGGGAGTTACATCCCGCACAAGTAAATTGATACACAACCAGAGATTTTAACGCATCTGGAATAGGATCTTTAAAACTGAAAAAATTCTTGATTTTGAAAGAAGAGAAAACAATGATGTCTATATCTTTGCAATAAACGTTTAACAAGCGTTTTAGTTTTTTGCGAGCGACGGTAGAGAAATCACCCACAAATGGCAGTTTGAAGTATCGAATACCTGTAGTGTTTTCCCCAGTGGTAGAAGAGTTGTTTTGAGTTGGACTAGAAGACAATTTGTTTTTATACCCCTTAATGATCTTATCTATGAGATGGCTAGAAAAGGAGTTGCGTTGAAGTGTTATAGATAGTTGTTGAAGATCTTTTTCCCGCCCAGTGGTGGTGTTGTTGATTTTAAAAATTCTGTCAACCAAAGTGTAAATCAGACCAACCTTATACCTAAAGTAAGTAAAACTAAGGAAATTAGTTAGAGGCCCAGTGTAAGTGCTCTTGTGATATATTGAAGTGATACAAGAAGCCCCTGAGTTATCCACAAGAACATCCAGAAAGGGGAGTTTCCCATTGAGTTGAGTTTCATAAGTAAACCTAATGTTAGGATGTCTAGAGTTGAGATAACTTAAAAACTTCATTGCGTCCTGCTCATTGTAAAATAGACAGAAGGTGTCATCGACGTATCTGCGGTAATAGAGCAACTGAGAATCTTTGTAATTATCTATCCATTGCTCTTCATGATACCCCATAAATAAATTTGCGAGAAGAGGTGCCAAGGGAGAACCCATGGCAACTCCATCACATTGATCATAGAAAGAACCATTAAACAGGAAATGGGTTTGTGAAGTAGCAACAGTAAACAATTCTTTAAGATAAGCCTTGTCAATAGGAAACTGATGTTTGTATACAGTCACATTACCATGGCAACAGCACACACGTCAGCATAACTATCAAATTCGAAAGTCTATCCTTTTAACTCATGTCCTGGCAATTTTGGGGACCTAGAGCTCAACGGTTTCAGAATAAAAGGCAAATGCTACACAGGTTTCAAAAACTGTGTTCGGCCAACTTTAATCAACCTTCCAATCAACCAAACCAACAACCAACCAATTAACCTTCCTTCCAACCAGTTCAACCAATGAACCTCTCCAGCCAACCAAACCACCAATGAATCAAACTTCCTTGCAACCAGTTCAACCAGTGAATCTACCCATGGCAGCCCACCATCTCTCCAGCCAACCAATGAACCAAACTACCAACCAACCAATCGACCTTACTTCCAACCAGTTCAACCAATGAACCTACGCATGGCAGTCCACCATCTCTCCAACCAACCAATCATCCTTCCTCCAAACCAACCAATCAATACAAGCTAACTTTCTATGCCCCCAATTTACTAATAAATGAACAAAACGGCCAAATCAGCAACCAAATAAATTATTATTAACAAACCAGCCCAACAATCTACCAACCCTTGAAGCCACCAACAAGCCAATTTAATGAACTCATGAACTTGCAAACCTGCTAACCAAGGAACCAACATGCCAACTAGTCGACCCATCCACCAACCAGCCCCACCCAACAGTGTACCAATTTAATGCACCCCCACCCTCCAGTGGGCCTACTTTGAGTGGGGTTTCTTAATTTAGGAGAACCTGCATATAGCTTGTTGTGTTTCCTATGTACCAGTACTGATATGAGTGAACTGTGCTTTATTTCAGAGTGTCAACATGCAGATACTGTGCACTGTGTTTCAATGCATGACCTGGCCAGATTCAACTGTCTGCCATAAAGCCACACGTCTTGCTATGGCATTCATCAGAGAAGTAAGTTAATACAGACAAACCTGTAACAGCAATCTTGTTTCCAGTGTTTTTTCCCTCAAGTGAGGCAAAAAGCCCTGAGAATGAGGCAGCTGTAACAGAGTAGCCACTAACATCACAATGCATAATGTGCCACTCTCATATTAATGAATAATTATTTTTTGTGGAAAATTCAGAATAAAGATCAGCAAGATAAAAAACAAACAACTTTTGAATGTCTTTGTGATGTCATATTGTCAAATCATGAAATTATGTCACAAATTAAGGCATGCGAAATGTTCTCTTTCTAATCTTACTGATCTTTCGATGTTCTATATTTTTTTCCAAATGTTTGGTGGACGTTACCATAGAATGTTGCATTCTTGAGCAAATGCACAGTGCCTGTGTGTTTTGCATGTCTTTGCAAGATAATTTCCATTTTTTTTTTATATCTATCTATTTACCTTAGGCTCAGCATATTAGCTTGTACTTTAGCTATGGGCCTAATTAGCTCTTCCAGTTCCTTGGGTATACTAAATAACATTTAGTTGTATGTTGTGTAATGTTTTAAATAAATGAGCAGGAGTGTTTTATCAAGTTTAAAACACGAGGCACAGCCGAGTGTTTTAGGGCTTGATAAAACGCAAATTGCGAGTTTATTGAACGGCTTAAAAATCTTAACTGTACATCTATCCATTCTCACACTAAAATTTAGATTTTGGGTTATTTTGGCCTAGAAAATCAGATGTAAAATTTAGCCGTGTCTTTATCAGATATAAAGACACTCATTAAAAATTAAATTCTTTTGTATTGCCTTCATGAATTATTAATGAGTTTTTAAAGTTATGTATCCTCACTGCTTCTCTTTGGTTGTCATTTAAAGGTCTTGGTGATATTTCAGGAATCAGGCACTAAGTTAGCTGACACGATTGTAGAGCAGTTGTTTTCTCAAGTCTTGAAGGTTTGTTTCATGCTATTTTTTTTCCATAATTCATTGTTCAGTAGCTAACATATGAAAGGTAAACCATGGCCTTCATTCTTGACAAAGCTAATTTTTACCAGTATTTAACAGTTCCAGTTGTCTGTTGTTTCTTAATTTCTCAAAAATGAAAGCTGAAGAAAGCAATATTAGCTCATTTCCTTTTGCCCAGACTCATCAAATTGGCTGGTTATGTAGTTCCAACACTTCAAACTGTTATTTACAAGTTATTACATTGGGCTAAAACCTGAACTCATTTTAGGGTCTGCATGTTCATGGTAAAGGTTCAACTGAAACGTTCCTGACCCACACTGGACAGTCCATGTATGAACTCCTGGTAAGATGTGTTTTCTCATCACTTTGATGACTTTCTGCAAGACCATACAGTGTTTTATAAAAGTTTCATCATCATGTTATCAGTGCTTGGTTATTTGACTACGTCAAGACAAGCAGCTGTTGTTTTCTCATTTACTGACAAACTGAACAAGTGTTTCTACAAGTTAGCCTTAGTTGATTAAGCATGTGCTTAGCTGTTACCAAGAACTGGTGACCCATTTGCCTTTAAAACTTTTAAATGTCATTATTACGTTTACAATTATTACAAATTATTGGTTGCAGTGAAATATCATTTAGAAGATTAGTACCGGTAGTCCATTAACAATGCATCTTCTTTTACTATGAAATAGCTTCAAGATTATCAGTGCAAATAAGTTTTACCTTCTGTTAGCTGGTAAAATTGTCACATTTTTGAGCTCCTGTTGCCTTGAAATCTTGTCAGGAAATATTCTTAATAATTTCAATAGTAACTCCAATTTGTAATGTCCACCAAATTCAACTTTATCTGCCCTTGGAAAACAACAGGTGGTGTGTTATTAGTAACCCCTGTAAGCAATACAAGCAAATATAGGTAGGTGAGAGTAGAATGTCTGGGGATAGTCTACCTTCATTTACTTACGATATGATTTCCCATGTTTGAGTATTTTTCGGAAGTGATCATTTATGCCAGGGTCAAATTTGAACACAACTGTGAACAACCTACTGTGTTCTAACTTGTAGACTATATTATTTTGTCCCAAGCTAGCTGTTTTCTTGCATTTTAGAGGCCTCAGTATCCATCACTTCAACAAGTTCTTCTTCAAACCAACTGCTCTTGGATGCTTTACACGTATGTACAGAATAGAGTAATGTTTGTGCAAGTTTGTGTCTATTAGTAGGACTGAAATCAGATGCGCTTTAGTTTACAGGCAAGGCCCATCCAAATTAGGGCAATTTTCAATTGAGTGTTGTAAAACCAAAAGCAAAGTAATTACTGTGGCCAATCATAACAGACGGAAACAATGCAATAAACCAATCAGAATTCCAAGTACGGTAATTACATGTAACTGGTGCCAAGCATGGGAAAATCTGTGCAGGCAAGACACGATTGGTTTGGTTTTGCTTCTGATTGGTGGGGAAATTGTTTATATTCTTAAGTGGTCCTTCTATTTGGAACAACTTGGATGAAGAGAGAAAATTTTATCTTAAAGTTTGCATTCATGTAAGCAAACTATGACTAAACAATTCTTAAGTTCTTACACCTAATGCTAGCTTAGTATTTTTAAGTTCCTGTTGCTCTTAATTAATGTACAAATTTTGTTCCGTCAATAACTGGTACTTTTACTATTTGTTTGTATTTCTGTTTTTTTTTTGTCCTTTCTTTTCTTATTCTTCCTTCACAGTTCAACCCATTTATAGCTTAACAATTTTTGTAACTACTCAGCTCGTTTAGTTTTTACTATTCTGAGTAGTTTTTTGCTTATCTTTGCTTTATCTTTCTTTTGCTGCAATGTATCTTCTATAACAAGCAAAATAAAATGGTTTTTGTTGTTGTTGAAGAATGAAGTAATGCAAAACCAAAGCAACAAAAATTACTAAATCGACGCTCATTTGAAAACCACTCTATCAAACAAAAATACAAACAAAAATCATTTCTTTTAAACAGTGTTATTTTCTCTTCTGCTCTTAAAACACTTAAACAATCTACAGAACAGTACTTCATCAATGGTAGCTAAAAAGTTGTAATGGCCAAGCAAGTTTATTTCAAAACATTCTGCACATTGTGTTTCTGCTCCAGACTTTTGAAGCTTGGTGTTTTGAGGGGAAAGATGTTCCAGAGAAGAGGAAAAGAGAGCAGTTCAAGAAACTTGTGGCTGGTATTGTTGGGGTGAGACCAAGTTTTTAGCATTAAATTAGCCTAACTGAGGCCCTGCCAGGGTAAATTCCGGCAAGCGACATGGGCCAAAAAGTAGCACATAAAATGAAATCCCGACGAGCGACATCATCCCTGGCAAAATTCCAACAGTGAAATCAAGGCCGAGAATTAGCGATTTAAACACCGACACAGTAGATTTTAAAAATCAGACAAGTGACACAGGACACCCCCCTGGCAGGGCCTCCTAACTGTATCTCGGAAACTTTCACCTCATTAAAAAAACTACAATGTTTGTTTTCTTTTTCAGGATTCTTCTGAGGTTAGTAGGGAGCTTTAGATATGACGACGGCAACGAAAACGTTGCTTTAAAATCTAACTTTCCATTTTTGTAACTCTTTTTGCAATTATGTCAATTTGTTTAAATTGGAAAGTACTGGGGAACGATTCAGGGACAATGTTACTTCGAACGGCTCATTAAACCAATTGTTTTGTGGTGTTCTCATTGCCGTCCTCATTGTTAAAGCTCTCTATTAATGATTTTAAGTTGACACTTGTTTAACTGTCTTTTCTTTTATGCGTTCTTTTCCATGCATTTTTACCATGAAATTTGACTTTTGATGTACTGGTAAGTGTCACAAAGTGTCTCAAGGTCAGTTTCAGTCTACCATATTGACTTTTCTTTTACTGAAGACCAGCTAAACTAACCAAATTGTTGATTTAAAATCACTTTTAACCTCAGAAGAAGGAAGAGGAAACAAAAATTGTCATTTTATTTTTAAATTAACCTACATGAAGTGTATTAAAGGCTTATGAATGCAGGGCTGTCACCTCCCCCCCCCCCCCCCCCCTCCCTCCAAGTTTTCATATTGAGAATTAATAGGGAATGGATGGTAGATGACATCATAATGTATTTGATTTATTTCTGACCAATCACATTATTATTTATATTACAATGGCAACACTTGCAAGAATGGATTTTATGAGGAAATGCAAAATACCGTATTTCAAATTTTATTGTTGTGAAAATGAAGTCTGTCTTATAAGAAATGGCAAACTTCAGCGGTTTTCCAGAGATTTCAGTCTCATCTGGAGACTGGGAGATACGGTCCCGGATTATCCAGGGGGGTTGACAGCCCTGTGAATGGTCTTTTAAAAATAGTTCCTGGAAGACTTGTAATAAGCTAAATTGGCTACTAAACTAGAGCTTGAGTCAGTTAACATAGCCATCCAGCTTGTATGGACTGAGACTTGAACTGTTCCAAGTTTCTAGCTAATAGTGCACCTGTTCCATTTCTAGAAAAATGTTGCTGAACTGTTCAAGAATGAAATCAAGATTAAAGATCTTCCTCCTATCAAGATCAATCGTACCAAAACAGAACAACCAGAGGATCTTACGGGACTCACAGAGCTGTTTGATCCAGATAAGAGTTCAGAGGTAGCATAGACTGAAGCAAAAATAATACTTATCATCCTAAAAGTACAGTGAAACCTTGATTTAACAAAGTGCCACTTGAGGGACTAGGGAAATTGCTTCGTTATATCAAGGACTTTGTTATAATTATAGAGGTTCGTTAAATTGAGATTCCACTGTAACCATTTTCCTTTGTAGAAAACATCATGTTCTTTTTCATTCTCGTCATTGAATGTATCCAGTTTTGGATCTGGAAAAATATCCTGACCATTGTTTCACAATATTACTTTGTTGACAAACTTTTACCCATTTACAAGATTTGTGCTACTGCCAGTGTTTGGTTCAGTTTTGTTATCATTTGCTCGTCAATTTTTCCACATCACTGTTAATAATTTTACATTCTTTTGTCACCTTCATGGTGTATAGTTATATAAAATGCATGTGAAATTCAATGAAAAATTTCTCTTTTCCATTCATTGCCATGCTCACGATTTGAAGTCTTTCTCTTGGTACAAATGCACATGATGACTTTGAGACTTTGTTTAGTAGAGGACTAACAGTAGCCTATTGAAGCATGCCACATTTTCTACATGCTTGGTTAGCCATTGAGATAGTTGTAATTAATACACAGAGAATTCACAGAAATGTTCATATTTCTTTCATCTTGTTATTCACTCATTTGAGTCTGCAAAGTTAAGGACATTAAACAAACCACTTCACGGAAACAGTTTTTATTGTTGTCTGATTTATTTTAAAACTCAGTATTCCATACAAAACTAACCTTTTCATTTTTGAATACAAAATACCCTTTCTCCCTCATGACTTGCATATGATGTTATTATGTTAAGTTTTGAAACAAACTGAAACAAGATCCTGATGCCAAAGTCTGCGTTCTGTGCTTTGGCTTTCAAACTTTAGTCCAATTTATATGTCAAAATTAACCTGCGATTCAAGCCAAACAGTTGGGTTGTCAATAAACTCTAAGACAAGTGTTGCATTGAGCTTTGACACCCATGATAAACATCATGCTTTACATGAAAAACAAGAACCAGCCACAGTCTAGATAACCACCCTTACTGGCGTCAAGATGGTATCAAGGGTATTCAACCGCAACAGCTGTTGCATATCAGACCACCCTTAATGACAGTGTGACATATACCTTTAGCAGGAGCATTTGTCACTACCAACAGTGATAAGGGGTTATTCCTGAAACTGCTGGCTGTTAATGTGCAGTTTCTCAGCACCCTGACCACAAGAACAAAACTTTCATCTAGCATCATTTAACTCGAGTGCTACACAGCAAAACCAATTTTTTTTTTACTTTTGACATATAAATTGGACCTTTTAAGACTTTTGAAAACCATTCCATTTTGGCCGCCACTAAGTTTAAAATACAAAAGGCTTTCAGGAATATCAACTAAGTCACCCTGTATGCTTGGTACAGTTATAGTTTCAAATGACGTGAATTTGGTTACAAATGTATAAATATTAATTTTGCAATTACGCAGAGTAAAACTTGGTTGATAAAATTAATAAATACCATTATTCTAAACTACCAGAACCATTATCAATGATAATTATGACAGATGGACAAAAACCAAAACCTTCCCAATACACTGCACATACAAATCAGTTCTACAAAGTGATTTAAAAATCATTAAATTTTGAAAGCCACTTTGAAATGGATAATTATCTTTTATCTACTTTTTACAAAATCAATAACAAGTAGATTGCTTTTTTATTTGTTTGGTTTTTTTATATGATTACAGTCAACCTAAAACTAATTATCTAAAACTAAAGCAATTTAACAAGAAAAAACACATTAATTATCTGTGAAGTAAATGAAACAACATAGAGAAAACAACAACTTTGTGCTGGTCATGTACCTTGTAAATAAATAATGGAAAATGCTGTAATTGAGTAGCAATGTGATAGTGACAGCAATGATAACACCACGCAGGAATTGGCTTCCTGAGGTGAAGTAACCAATTTGAGTACATAATGGCCCAGTCACATTGTGCACATTGAATGCATTTGAATAACGCAGCAGTTCAAATACAGTGTATTTGTAATTTCAGTGTTGGCATTGTCATCAAAGTTGCTTAAGGCTATTCATTGAAAATTAATGAAACCAAGAACAAAGTTTCACTCAGTCAAAGTGAGACAACTCCCAGTGTAGAAATCACTTCAAATTTTACTTTTATTTTATAAACACCAATGAAATAATAGGTGAGCTTTTGCCTGAAAACATGATATCTTCACACATGAAAATAACATGATTGTTATCTTCACACATGAAAAGATCAACATTGCTATGGTTACATGATAAATTGTAACTGGAAAATCAACGATTTACCACAACCAGTTGGAAGAACACAAAACACGTCTCTTTGTTGGACAAATTTGAAGAGAGCTTCTTCCTGAACAGGCTTCAGTTGTTTGACGTTCGAAAATTTTGAACTTAGAGCTTAATCAACCGCATTTCTAACAGAAGTCAAGAAATTTAACTCTGTCTACGCTTGCCATTTCACCTCAAAACTGGTTTTTCAATCTCATGCGATAAGTTGTTTCATATAGCCAATCAAGGTTGCTGTTACATCGTCAAATCCCAGCGGACAATGTAGTAACCAATCAGCGAACTAGTTCAAATTCTGAACTAATTTGTCACATGGAAATGAGGTTGATTGCTTGTGTGACCAGAGGTCCGTCTCGGGAGCTTTTTGAAACCATTTTATTTATCCTAGGTATTTTGAGAGCGGACCTCTGGAGCCAGGGTGATATTTTTCAACACGTAATATGTAATAAATTATCCTATATTTATCATTCTACAAAATGACTGTTTTGATAGTTTGTGGGTCCTTGTAGTGATTCCTATACAAAAAGGTAACAGGATTCCATAGGATCTCACTTGAAGGAGGAAGGGAGGGGGGAGAGGGGGTTGTGGGATGCCCCTTGCCATACACTTTGGAGCTGTGGTTGCAGCAACCACAGTCTGAAATATCAGAAGACTGCTCCTCTCACTGTTTCAGCAAAAATTCTTTGTATACCACAAGAGCTTCCTGTTAAATTCATTTGTAAAGGACTGAAAGCTTCAATACATCTGCTCACAAACAACTACCCGTGTGATGCACACTTGGAGACCACATTTTCATCTCCTTATTTGTCAGCAAGAGTCTAACACCATTATCTTTTCAATAGATAACTGTCCCATATTCTCTTTCTCAAAAAATAATTTAAGGTGAGATTTCCACAATTATGCTGTCTTTGTATTGATGCATCATTCTTCATCGCTAGAATGTGATACAGATAACAGATTCAACTTATCCATGTCCAACTCTCCGTGAGCCTGAGAAAATATCAAACCCTATATTACTGCTGAATATCATTTAACATTTCTTTACAATATTCAGGCTAACTGTGATATGGCTCCAATACAAGTTTTACATGATATTGTATTATTTGTCAAACAGCCTGCGACATGCGACATCTGAGTGCAATCTAAATTTAGTACTGACATTTTAGGGTCTCACGTGGGTCCGGGAAGTCCTTGCAAGTACTAAGTTTTATCAAGGCAAGGCAATAACACTCAATTTTCTATTGTTGGTACATCATCAATAACCTTAACCAAGTGCTAACGCTTATACTGTACTAACTAAATTGTGACCACATCTACAACCAAAAAAGCCCAACCCTAGCATTTCGTTAAAGCATATCCTAATGGAATTTATAACCTAAATGTCTGTACTTAGTTCTCAAATATTATAGGCAAAGGAGCCACTGGCAATTAAGTGAAACCACAATACTAAGTTACGAATGACTTTACTTTATAATTGCCATACCTTTCCAAAGTAGCGGACTTTCTTTAATTTCCTTCTGCGACAGCATCTGCACAGCACAACCAAGAATGCGATGACAAGAGCAGCACAGGCTCCAGCACCAATAGGGATAAGTACATTCACATAGAAAAATCTCACACTCTGTGAATCAAAAGGAACTACATGTATCAGTGACTTCTGGAAACAAATACAGTGTAGTTGAAGGTTGAGTAGTAAAGGGTCGGAGCCAATAGTTTTTAATAGGGGGGGAGTTGGGGAGTTATGTTACC
This sequence comes from Pachyseris speciosa, assembly GCA_016490735.1. Classification (NCBI taxonomy): domain Eukaryota; kingdom Metazoa; phylum Cnidaria; class Anthozoa; order Scleractinia; family Pachyseridae; genus Pachyseris; species Pachyseris speciosa. Next base: position 1,074,166 of record JAEMWC010000196.1, read on the forward strand.
TTCATAATTACAAAACCCCTCATATTGATTGTCTTGGAGGTCTGGGGGGTGGGTACTCCCTGTAATGGCCTATACAGGGAGGATCTGCCCGAAAGGGGTACCTTTTTCACGCTTCAAGAATGTGAAAGGGTAAGGATTTCACGAGTCAAAGTACACTGTATTTAAAAGGGCTTTCAAACACACAACTTTTGACTGTACTGTTCCAATGGAAGGTATAAGAAAGGGGTATCATTATTTTGTCACTGGAAGGTATATGAAAGGGGTACCTTTTCTGTCAAAAATGGTATATAAAAGGGTAAGGGGTCGGACCTCAGGGCAGAGCCTCCCCAAGAGGTTACTGTTTCTCAAATTTATCACTTTCTTTATTATCTGTTTAATATCCACTTTGCATGAATCAGTTGAAAGTCATTTTTAATTAATAAAGGACACAGCTTTATGTCTTATCCTCTTTTTGAAAGATATTATAGTAAGATTGAGATTAAGAATTATCTTTAATTAAGATTTCAACACATTTACAGACATTATAGTCTCTGCATCACAAACTATTCAGGGCAAGGGTGAGAGTGAAGGCACATGATCTCATCTTTTTCCTTTGATAAGCACTTCACATGCGACAAGCCAATAAATGGTTTTGGCAAAATCTATTAATAAATGAATCTGACAATATCTTCTTGATAAACTTAGTCTGTAGAATGCTGTTTTGTTCTTGTTAGAAAGGTGGAGTGGAGATCAACACTCTTGGACCCTTCTATAAATCGAGGTTGTCATCCCTCATTCCCTCTGCAGAGTGGTTGAATTTTTATACTAAGAAAAAGTAATATCTGTCCTCCTTTCTCCTCCAACCAACCCTCCTCCTCCTGTGCATAAAGCATGGTTAATTTACTTTTGAGAGGAATGTGCTAGCCATTTAGAGTCTTGAACATCATTTAGTAAAAATAATAAATGTCAACACCTTTCCACAGTTTTTTTTTTCAACTTTTGATTTTAACCAGGTAGTGAAAATCGATTGACACTGTTAGAACAAACACCCCAAAATTACTAACATGGCCAAGTTTGAGAGTCACATCTTGTAAAATGGAGTAAAATAATGTGGTTCTACAGAGTCGGGAAATTTTACAGACGTTTGTAAGCTGGGGGCAAGTTTGTGCCTCCCGGCATACAAACGTTGGTAAAATTTCCAGACTTTACAAAGCTATAACTTTGAAATTTTAAAAGATACGACTTCCACACTTGGGTGGTTTTCAGGTGCTCTTTCTAGCAATGTTGATGGATTTTCTTTACATGGCCTATATCAAAAGTTGAAAAGTGGAGAAGTCTTATTTGTTTGACTTTAAAACTGGCTTTTAAAAATGTACTCCTCACCTCTTCATCATCCAATGGAGATGGCACTGAAATGAACAAATTACAACCATCAGGAAGAGCTATTCCAATAATATTCTTTATTCTTTATTTTGCCATAAACCATGTCAAACATATACAATATAACATGGGATATACATCTAGAAGACTGCACAGATATCAGATATGTAAGATATGGCTGTGGCAAGGTAGCCATATAGAAGCCAAGGGCTTATGGACTATAATTATGCTTCCTAAAGTTCTGAATATAGAGTGAATGATGTGAATTTCAAGTACTGAATATGTAAACAGATTATGATGTACTGTCTTAAAAAGGACTGGAATCTAAATCTATTAACCACCACTGTCATAAAGAAGTGAATTTCTTGACCTGTTGTATTCTGGGATGTTTTTTTCCACTTATAGTATTACACACCCCTCTAGAATTACAGCACACAAAGCATCATTGATAGACAACATATTGAAAACTGACAAACCACAACAGACTCAAACAATGCAGTGAACCAATCAGAATTTGAAATAATTACATGTACCTGACTCTAACAGTGGGAAATTATGTGCAAGCAAGTCACAATAATCATTGAATCTGGTTTTGCTTCTCATTGGTTAATAAAGCAGTGCAAGCCCAAAGGTGGGGGGTACTTCCTAGTAATAGGCTAATGGGGATGTGCCGCTTGATGGGGTTGCATTTTCACATCTGGATTGACTATAATGGGATTGCATTTTCAATAGAGTTACTATAGAATGGGGTCGCACATTTTCGGGATTTTGGAGGTAAATGCAACAGGATGTTCGTACTGTAGGTGAAAAGTAAAGTGTTCTACATTCAGTTTAACAAATGTGTCAATTCATTTAAGGATGACCTACTTAAAAGGCTGTATAAGGTACCGGTAGATGCATAAACAAAGTGACTAGGTTGGGATCATGAGAATCACATTTGCCCAAATGTGACTAAGATGGGGACTACTATTTGCCACAGAATAGACTATAATGGGGTAGGGGTTCTGAGAGGCCAGCAGCAAATACCCAGCAAACATTGAGCCAAGTATGACCCCCCCCCCCCCCCCCCCCTTTTTCCGGGTTGCAATGGTCTTCAGTCAAAACCTTTATTGGTAGCATCTAAATCCAAACTAAGCATTTGCAAGTCAAACACAATTTTCCAAGTTCCAGCTCGTGGTTTGCTAGGCTTACGTTTTACAGTGTACTAAGTTGTCACACTTTTGTGTGTCCTGCACTAAGGGTCTGGAATTTTTACGACGGCTAATATTGAATTGTCTACAGTTAGAGAGCGCTTGTATTGCTATAAAGGCGTCTGTGAGGAGATCTTTTTATCGTGACATTTTGCCTTAATGTGGCTTGGCAAAACAAAAATTAGTGTCAGACCACAAAACAGGTGCATTTGAAGTTGTCAGAGACATGCAAATTTCAGGTCACTTTTTTCAACGCAAAAAAAATTGTCCATATTAGTATTTTCTACCAAAATGCAAAGGAAGGGTCAATTGCTGACCGATGGAAAGAGAGTGAGAGCTAAAATAAATTTTTGTATCTGGTTTGTTTTCAAATATTATTTGCAGAATGAAATATTGGCCTTGTTTTTTCTTTTTTCCCTGTTTTAAACTTGGGAGAAAAATTGGTTTACTTACTTGTGTGTTGTTGAGCAGACTTTCCTTCGTCACTCGATGTCTTGGTTAATTCTGTCATTCTTTCTTGGGTATGAGTTGTAGTTGTTTCGACAGTTTTTACCGTTTCCTTGGTTGTACTTTTAGTGGACATTGCCGTTGTGCTTTCTTGTTCTTTAGCCGTGCTTTCTTTCGTTGTACTCTCTTTCGTACTAGGCGGAGCGGGAGAGGATTCCTTGGTTGTTTCCACAGTTGTCGATTCTTTGGTTGTAGTTGGGGGCGAACTCTGAGAAGTTGTCGATTCTTCTGTTGTCAACTTCGGTGTTGTAGATTTCTCCGTGGTGGTTGTTGCCACGGTTGTCGATTCCTTGGTTGTACTTGGGGGCGAACTCTGAGAAGTTGTCAATTCTTCTGTTGTCAACTTCGGTGTTGTAGATTTCTCCGTGGTGGTTGTTGCCACAGTTGTCGATTCCTTGGTTGTACCTGGGGGCGAACTCTGAGAAGTTGTCGATTCTGCTGTTGTCAATTTCGGTGTTGTAGATTTCTGCGTGGTAATTGGCTCCTTTGTTGTTGTTGTCTCGGGAGTTGTAGATTTCTGTGTTGTCGTAGATTCTGTCGTTACCAATATCTCTGACGTCGTACTTGGAGTTTCGCTGTTTTTTGTTGTACTTGGAACGGCGGTTGTTCCATTTGTCACTGTAGTTTGTGTTGTATTTACAACTGTTGCGTTCCCTTCTGCGATCGGTGAAGAAGTGGTTGTATTGACAGTAGAATTGTTGGTGGAACCTGTCGAGTTTGGACTTGCAGCGTTCGAATTTACCTCAGTAACATTCGGTGCAGAAGTAACATTAACTGTTGTTGATGTTGCGTTCACATTTGGGGTAACCGCGGTACTATTCACTGTGGATGTCACATTATTCTCAGGAGCAGTAACATTTGCTGAATTATCCGTAACATTTGATATGGCGGGAGATTGCGTCGCATTGGAAACCGCAAGTTGGCTCGAGGAATTAACGCTGCCATTTACACAAACAACCGAGAAATTACCCGTTTCTGCTAAATTACAGTGTTTGGTCAGATTCAACGAAGTTCCGTTACAAACGTAAACCGGGTTCGTTCTATTTGATGAGCAAACATCAGTTAAATTTACCTTGATCGCTGTTGCGTTCGTTTCCAAAGTTGCATTATGATTCACGTCTGTTGTTGTGCAATTCGAAGACGTATCATTGCACGATGTTGTCGAGTTGGCAGCAGTAGAATTCTGCATTGAGACAGTCACGTTGCTTGGTGCCGAGTTCTGAACTTCTGCAGGCGTTGCAGCCTCTTCCAAAGGAGCAGCATTTACGTGCGAATTCCAAATTGGAGACACTAAAATGAGTAGTATTGCCACTGATTTCGTCGGCACGTAGTTCTTGTCCATTTTCGATCTGGTAAAAATCGCTAACTTGGACTATGAATTCCTATCAGGTTTCCTTGAACAACTGAAAGGGTCTCGGCTTTTTCCCTCTACCAAAATTAGTGGCCTGAACTCAAATTAAAGGCTTTCACTGTAATGTAAATTTCGCCCGCACTGACTAAACACTCGTATGACTTGGAATGTATGACGTCACCAAGTAGTCTATTTCTCCCCGCTGGCTTTTTGTTCCACTTTCACGTGATGAATAATTAATCTTGTAGGGTCTTCTAGATGGCAAAGAATTTTTGGACACAAGCATTTTTTGTTTTGTATCTATGTTTGTTTAAAAACAATGAAACTAGCCTTCAGATTTTGAAGCTCAAGAGAATGTTGATTCTACATCTTTTCTGTCCAAAGGTCATCCAATGGATTAGTAGAGTTTTTTAACAGCTTGAAGGGTCTTGTTTCTTTCATCAAAATTTAAATTCTACTAACTGGTTGTTTTAATTTCTGAGAATTTGGCAGCACATCAGAGAAATTACATAGTGACAGGCAGATGACAGGATAAGAATCCATATAGGTTTTCCCTTAACTTTTTGCTGGAAGATTTCTGGAAGTATACCTTAATGAACAATTGTTCTTAAACTGTGACAAGGAAGGGAAAATGTTAGGATTTTGTCATAAATAGATCATGGTTAACTATACTTTACACAACTTTATAGTTATATGGTATATTAGATATTCTACTTTTAATTGCATTATCTTTTAGTTTTGGAGAGCAGGTTTTATATGGGAATTATTCAGTTTTCCTCTATTGCTTTCCTTTACCTACTGTACTTTTATGATGATGATTATTATGATTTTATTGGTAGGATATTTTGTTAGTAAGATATTGTACAGTGGTAAAAAGCATCATGTAACTTAAACTTAAACTTAAACTTAAGTTGTCAGGTACCTTCAGTGGAATACTTCTCTGCAAACGCGAGTACCCCTCCCCATCTCCTGCTTCCTCCTCCCTCCCCCTCACATGCACATACCAGGTGACGTCATTTCTTAGGAGACCTTGTTAAATAATCATATAAGACATCTATATTCAGGATGATCTGGATGAATGATCTGGATGAATTCTAGTTTTACTATCATACTCGCCTCAAGCCTTCATTAAACACATATGGACCTGCAGTTGTATGTAATTTTTTTAATGATTAAAATTTTAATTCCTAAGTAAGGTCTCTCTCAGATAAACTTTTGCATTCGTCCTCCAGTATACCACAGAATACTTCAAAATGATGATTCAGACCAGATTGGGTGTGTATCTTGTATCTGCTACCTAAAGCTCCCATAACACTGTCGCTGCAGCCATAAAACACTCGTCTGATTCTTGAATGGAGTAGGGCCATTGCACACCTAAAAAAGAGATGAAAAAACATTGACTTACTCTCATGAAAGTACAAACAGGGATTATTTTTTTTATCATGCTTCATAGTGTTTCTGGCATTCCTATGTACCCCTTCAATTTGCCACAGCACCAACTGAAGTGGCTGGAATTGCATGATTTGTGGTTTTTAAGTTCAGTTCCCTCTAACAGTTGAACCTTGATTATTCTGACTTGCCAGGACTGGAGTAAATAGTCTGGAACCATAAATGCTCAAATTAGTGCCCTGGGCACTTATAAATTTTTTTTAGGTATGACAGGGGCACTTGTTCGAAGAGGGGCACTTATTGGAAGGGGGTGCTTATTCCATTTTACATTTTTCAGCCTGAAGAAAAGTTGATTTTTTTATTTCTAGATAACCCAAACTGCAACATAACAATAATAAAATTGTAAAATGACAAATAATTTTTTTGCATAACTCATGAGCCTGAAATGAACGTTCTTATAATATTCTCAATGTTGCCTGTTATTATTAAGGTATTTATTTATTTATTTAATCAAGTTGGCAACCAAGGCAGGTGACGGCACAATAGAATATTAAGTCCCCTACAAGGTGTATCACCCAACCCAACCCACACTATGAATATAAACACTAACGCTTATTGGAAGGGGGTGCTAATAAAATATTTTAACCCTTAGGAGGAGGGCTAATTTGAAAGGGGCACGTATTGGGAGCTGGGCACTAATTTGTGCATTTATGGTAGTTACTGGTATAACCTAAACCAAATAACTTTAAATCATAATTTTCTTTTATCTGGGTATTTTCATGATGCCTAATGTCAATATTCATGAAAAATATCGGGGACCAGAAGAAATAGTCCAGATAATCAAGAAGTCCAGATAACCGAGGTGTGACTGTACCACATGCTAGTTGTACAGCATCCACCCATTAACATGTTAATAAAATTAATGTCAATAATCATTGTTATAAATGACAACTTACATGACACAAGGTTCTCTTGTAACGTAAAGATCATACCCTGTGCACAAATAAGGTTGTGACTTGCGTCTGTCATCCACAGTAACCAAGCTACAAGGTTCATCAGAAACAGCTGAATTTTCATCCACTGATGTTTGTGTATCTGATGATTTATTTTCATTAACTTGAGTATTATGATAGGTTGTGTTAAAATTTTGCTGTTCTTGTGGTTGATCACTTTCTTTCAATTTCCATGTACCATTGATGTGTTCACAGTTTAGTTGCCATGCTCCTGATGACTGACTGTGTGCCACTAAATCAATGCAGACCATGACAGCATGTTGAAGTGGGTGTCCTGCACAACGCATATCATGACATACAGCTATGGGGTGGTTTGTCTGTGGGTTGACTATCACTGCACCGATAGGGAACTACCAAAAAAAAAGATAAGCATCAACATATTGTGTTTAGATCAGCAAATGGTTACTATCATGGACTAGATTCTGTCGTTTCTCAAAGGAAAAGCGATGAAATGTGACGAAGGAAAATGGGATATTAATCTCCCGTTTCCAACTTGGCAGAATAGAAATAACATTTTGACTAAATGACCATGGCAGAAAGAGAGGTGCTTCATAGAGTTGTAAATTCAGACAACCATGATGAAAAGCTGCAAAGAGAAATCGAGTTATCCTGTATATTTTCTGTGGAAAAAGGAATGACTTTCACATCTAATAAATTAATTGGGCGTTTTAATTAATTGAGAGGGGGCTTTTATGCATGTGGTATAGGCTATTGTTTCAGGAAATGAGCCCTCCAGACCCATGTAAGGGGTGAAAATCTACTGGCTTCTTACTTCACGTCATTGTGTTACAGAATTAAAGGAAGTACCTTCTGGGAGTCTATCTTTTTTGCCTCTTTTATTGCCATCTTCATGAACTTTGTAATGAGCAAAATGTCTGCACCATTAAATAATTCTCCTTTTAATACTCTTGATATGCTAGAAACAAAATAATAAATATGGTAAATTCTTTACCATACCCCTCCTCCCTCACCCAACCCATCCAACCCCACCCCACCCCACTGAAACCTGAACATACTATTTATCCTCATGAAAATTGACCGGCCAGCTGATAGCAGCTTGACAGAACTGCTCCCTTGTGAGTGGTGGGTGCCTTGCAACCTCAGCCACAAATGGCTGTCCAAGGATATCTGGTTCAATTCCACGTTCTTGTAAAAGTACTTTCAGTGAGCTGACCGATTCCACATTCTCTTCCACTTTTGAACACAGAATAATTTGAATTTCAGAATCTGAAAAAAAAAATAGATGATTAAAATGGAAAGAAATACTGAGTGCTTAGCAAGTTTCACGACATAAAAAGAAAAAAAAATTCAGAGTGTTCCCATACCGGGAGTCGAACCCGGGCCGCCTGGGTGAAAACCAGGAATCCTAACCGCTAGACCATATGGGAGATCACATGAAAGGAAGGCAACATTATAAGAAGTGATTACTTTCACGGATATTAATTACCATATCCACTTATCAATTTTATGGGAATGTTGTGGAGTGCACATAACAAAGAAAACGATCGGATAGTAATTAAAGGTTACTTGGTTTTCCTCTCTATTTTCTCCGGGTTTTCTTATTTTGTATTGCAAGCCACATGATTATATTTCCTGAAAGGGCTTTCCTGAAAGGGCTAAGGACTGAGGCTTACCTTTCGTAGTCTTCACACATCGAACTCTCTTTAAATATCCTAATTTCTTCAGGGGGAATTTGTCGTTTAGTTTTCTGCAAAAACGAAACCACAGCATTTTAATTCACAGACGAGAAAATGGTACGAATAGAATTCCTCACCAGCTTCTCGCGTGTCAAATACTATGTCCTCACCCAATTAGCTCTGATGTTTGGGTCCTGTCCTTTATTTCAGCCGCATAAACTTCAACTGAAAATTCAAAACATTTATAGAAATTCAATTTTACAATGAGGGCATTTGCACCCAGATAAAAAAGCCCGTTTGATTGAGTGTAAAAAAAGGCGGAATTCCAGCGCGCGAGTGAAAACGAGTACCCACGCGTTCAGTCTGCTACGCTCGCGAGCACCTCGCGAGCGTAAAAGATGCTCGAAGGTCATTATTTTAAATGGATTTAATTTTACAGTGACCTGTTTCAAACTGCCGGGTGTACTCGTCTGCAAGGACTGCTCGTAGTCTCACCTTTTCCCTTGGAAATGCGTTGGGTTCTAAAAGAAAAGTGTCTCGGTTAAGCGTTTAGTAGTGGCGTGTTAATGCCATGACGCAAAGCTCGTACCAGGTATAAAGGAATTTGAGTCTTCGATCATTCTCGCTTTCTTGCGCTTTGGTTCGACCTCCATGTTTGGTTCTTTGATTCAGGCCAGGTTACCAAGAATCACTTGGCTTGTTGGCGAAGGGGAGGTGGGGTGGAGATTCAGTTCAATTTTCTTTTAGATATTCAAATTATCCTTTTTTATTATTTTATTTTATATTTTTTGTGTGTGCTGATAGGGATCTACAGGGATAAACATTCGTTCATTGATCCCCTTTGATCTTCCTCATTAGCTGACCGCCTGAAACACCCGTGTTCGCCAAATGCCCCCACCCCATTGGCCCGTGGGGGTAGCGAAAGGTAAACTCGCGCCCTTGCGAGAGGACGGCACGAG
>JAEMWC010000197.1:0-17500 GCA_016490735.1 Pachyseris speciosa
GTGCAACATTTAACTTGAGGTATACTAAGGCTGTTATTCCTTATGCTATGACTGGAATTTTTTTCTTGTTGCAGAAGTGGAAAAGGCATTGGAAAAGCAAAAGTCCAAAAAAGATAAAGGTAAAAAGTCCAGGAAGAATAACGATTCTCTTACAAGTGGGGAAGATGACAACTTGAACAAAAAGAAGAAAGATGAGAACTCACGGACCTCAACAATCAAGAAACTTGCCAACTCATTCAATCCATCAGGGCCTCCCCCAGAGCCACCAGCCAGACCTGCACTGAAAGAACCAGGCAACAGTGAAGAACCTAATCAGCACCTACCAGTTTCTGCACTACTGGCAGCACCTGTCATGTCTGGTGTAATTAAGGAACTGGGCATAAAAAAGTCAGGGACTCTTAAAAAGGTATCTAATAGTGGGAAAGCTTCAAGTGCTACTTCACAATATGAAGAACAGCCTGTTAGGTTTAACGCAAGTAATATGCATCAGCGACCTCCTGCACCATTGCCAGCTGATTACAATCAACACAAACAGCACCAGCAACAGTCTCGGCGTCCTCTATTACCTCCAGGCCACGAAAATGGAGTAAAGCCTGTTCCAGTTGCACTATCTCAAACTTGCAGTAAACCCCTACCTACTACCCCTCAGAGCAGACCACTTCCATCTAAACTGCGCCAGCCTGTGAAGAAGTCTCTGTCCTCTTCTCCACCTACTCACCTTCCTGGCAGTGAAGAAGTCACAGGTCCCCTAACTGAGGAAGTGAAACCCATACAAGAGGGCCAACATGGTACCCAATATCTGAAAAAACCCAAACCAGCAAAGGGTACTGGAAAACCAAGCCCGGCACGAGCCAAAACATCGGACAATGTGACAATTGAAGGGGTAAGCCGAGGAGTCCAGTTCCAAGACCTCGAAACAGACCCCCGCCACCACCACCCCCAGGCCCACTGAAGGAATCTGGAAAATCAATTTCAAATTCAAGTTTGTCTTCAAGTGATACCAATGTGTCAGAACCTTCATTTGACTCTCAGGCGCCATGTCCCAAGCCTCGCCCAGTGCCACGCCTTAGGCACAGGGGAGATCAGCAATCAACTGGTGTTGATCAGGATCATGGTGTGCTAACACGAGAAAGTGAGACTCCTATGTCACCAACTGGAAGTAAACCTAACTTTTCACGACAACCTTCTCTCACATCAAGACCAGCACACCCTCCTCCCGCAATTCCAGACATTACAAAAAAACCTGGTAGTAGCAGTGCTAGCCAGCAGAGGGCACCTGTACCAGCAACCAAACTGCTGTCACCTGGTCCTAGACCAGTTCTATCTGGATCTAAGCCAAAGCCACCAGTTAAACCACAAGTTCCAAGGAGACCTAAAGTAACACCACCCAGTTTAGAGCCTGACCCAAGCCTGTCACCTCAAGTGAATGAAATATTAAAGCTTTCCAATCAAGGGCAGACTAAAGTTAAAGAAATACTCTCTCTAACTGATGCTAGATTAATAGACAATTCACAAAACAATCTTCTTGAGGTTGTTAGTGAACTTCAGAAAATTGCATTTGAAGTTCTGGAATCTTCTTCAACCTTGACAGACTCATTAGGACCTCAGGCACGATTTAGAGTCCGTCGGACTGTGACAGATCTCGAAAGTAAATACAGTGATATAGAAGCTGTGATGCAAACAGTTGGACCAAATCCCAATGCAGTTGACATGGAACGGATTGGGAAAGTTGTGCACAGTCTTTCGGGTGCATTGGACAGCATTTGCAGCACCGTAAGAGCTGCAGCATCGTGACAGCACATCTCAGTGTGTATTATGTAACCAACTTGCGCCTAATGATCAGGATGTCTTGATTTCAGGACTTCTACCTGCCTTAAGCTGTCAGTGATTACTATGATGATTAGAAAGTCAAAAAATACATTGGGTGTCCTGACATTTAAAGGTAATTGAATGTAAATGAGGAAAGAGTCCTTTGTTGAAAAGTTTTTTGAAGTTGCATGAAAAGGGAAGCGTGAAATGGTGAACTTTTTGTTTCTTTATTTAAACATTTTTACTTTCCATAATAAAAAATATTTCAACAGATCTTAGTCACCTGAAAGTAACATTAAGAAGATTAATTGTGTAAATAATTCTTTCACATCCTTTCCAGAATCTCATCAGTTGGCATTATACGTAGTTTTAAAAATTATGTTGAATCAGAATGTTCACCAATGCATTATTAATTCTGAGTACAATTTACAGTTATTGTATTATTTTGTAATTAAAACTCAAATTATTTGGTCAAAGACCAGAAGCTTGCTGGGCAGGCTAACTTTTCCATCTTGTTGAACACACTTAGCATCCATACAAAGGTTAATTTGAGACTTCAGTTAATTACTGCAGATGCAGTTTTGTCGTTGCAGCAACCAAGGACCTGATTTGAGAAAATGACCAGTGTTTTTCACAGGAGCCCTTTCACGTGACTTGGTTCCATTTTTGACAGGAGCAAATGTGCAAAATGCTTGATTTTTGCAAGCAGAGTTCACCATGTTTTTCTTTATATCTGCTAACTGTGTTTGTAGGGAAGCAGAGTGCTGTGTTGATATGACATTAATAAATTACATCTGAAATTTGAATGAAATGCTGCAACCCTTACAGTATAACAAAAAAATGATGATTACGTGTTACAACTTTAGACTCTCGAGGAAACAAAGAAAATTCATCCTTGGGGATTCCCTTATGAGTGCCTAGATAGACTGTAACAAAGTTTTACATTTGAATTTGCTTGTACTCGTTGGAATAGCATATTATTATTAGATTTTGTTAGATGTCTCAGGACCATAGCCAGATGAAAATTGTTACCGAGGCAATATCAGAAAATAATTCTCTCATATTTATTTACTCATTGTTTAATGTATAGCCTCTTACAGGAACCTGAAAAAAAAATATGCTCACACCTAAATGAAATTACACAGCTCAATATTTCCTAGAACACACACACACAAAGTGGGTTTACCTCATTGTAAAAACCTGGGCCCGGTTGTTCAAAAGCCGATTAACTTAATCCAGGATTAGCGTAAACTGTAGTTTTTAACTTTTGGACAAAAGTTTCCTTTGCTGCATGTCCTGTAGTCTAAAATTTTGCAGAAAAACAGCATTGAACAACGTTTGTGGATTAAGAAATAAACACCTTCAGTTGGTTAATTCTTAATCTTGGATTAGGTTAATCAGCTTTTGAACAACCGGGCCCTGGCAAGGTTTTCTTTGTTTTATGAGGTATTGTTTTGCTGTACGTCATTGTTTGGAATGTTTTGTTTACTTTGTTTCACGTCATTTGTGAGTTTTACAGGTTTTTACATCGAGGTAGAGCCCACAAAGTAAAACAAATAGCATAAAAAAGTTTTTTACTGAGTCATGTGCCTCATTTCACCTCATACTAGCTACAGCAAAGTGTTCAAAGTGTGGAATTCTTAAAATGTTAATTTTCTGAGAATTTTTTGGACATGAGATTCTTCATACAATTTTGCATTCTTACCATATGCATTTGTAACCCATTGCTCAATTGGGCAGTAAAATGCATGGTCTTGCCATAGGGTTGATTTAAATACATAAATTATCTAGGCATATCCAATAGATTGAAATGATCATGTGAAAACCACTTGATTGCTCAGTAAAGGTCTATTAATTTAAAGGGGCAGTGTCGTACTATTTGGCAACTTTATAGAAAGCTAGGTGTCTTCGCATCAATCGAATTCCAAAAATAATGGTCTAGTTTTGTTATTAAAGACTATTTGAAGGTATTGAAACTGTTTCCTATCACCTGTTGCTATGGATGGCAAGGATGAAAATGGATTGAGGCTGGAAAAAATTGACCAATTTTTTCAAGTTTTGATGCTGCGTCTTCAAAAACCATCAAGAAAATAATTTATTATGGTTAGCCCTCCCTGATAAAATTCATTTGATATCTTCATCATAGTTTTACAGAAGCATTTTGTCTATGAGTAAAGGCTCAAAGTAATGATGTTAGCACAGAATTGACCTAAAACAGCAAAATCCTTGTGATGTTGCCCCTTTAACGGAGTTATGTCGTGAGTTTTTGATAGTACTTTGAAAAACTGAAAATTATATATTTTGAAGCAGAGAAACCCCCCAAAAATTATGGTTCAGTGTTTCAATTATTACCAATTTAGCAAAACTATAAATAAGCATCTATAAATAAGCACCACTGGATTAAAATGGATTTGCAACTAGAAAAAATTGCTAATTTTTTCAAGTTTTCCTGTGCTGTGGAAAAAAAAATAGCCAAATATAGATTATGGTTTGCTTCCCCTTTTGATATCAAAAGTTTGATATCTTTGTTTTGGTGTTCTAGAGGCAGGTTGGTTATAAGCAATGGTACTTGAGGGTGCTCCAAAACATAAAAATCACCATAACACAGCTCCTTTAAGTGAGAGACTATGCAGTAGGCTAAGCGTTTGACTGAACAAATTGTCACCAAACATATTCTGTGGTCTAGTGAATTGTTCTTATGCTCATGATGGAAAAGCTTTGCTTGTAAAGGATGTACTGTAATACATGACATTGGGCTTGCTGAACTTACCCTGGAAGCTGACACAGTGCAGGGATGACTGTGTAATTCCCAGGCAATATATGCTTTTTTGTCTTTTCTCCACTATTGGTTTTTACGTTTGCCTATGCTATGTTCCTATAATGTATTATGATCAACATTGTTACAACCTGTTTTCTCATTCCAAAACCAGATCAATGATTAGGCAATCAAAACTTTTATCAAGTTCTAATAGTACTGGGCAGATTACCATATTCTGTCAATTGTGATCAATTTTTATTGTAAGTTTGAGTATTGATTAGATGTGCCCTTGGTGAGACTTTATATAGTTTCCAAGGTTGAAATTTGAACTCTCCTTCACAGATTAGCCTGGGTAGAGAAAATTTTAATTTTATGTCTGATAGCTTGGTGGTCCATTCCTATTAAGGCAACATATATGAAAATACTATAGGGTTTAGCTGGTTTTCTATTTTGATAACCTTTACATTCTGCATTTGTTCAAAGTGAATGGACAAATTAGAATTTTTGATTAACTTACATGATAAGCAAAAATACATACTATTATGAATATTCAAATTTATTTTGTTTCGATTTGTTTTGAATTATTTCCTTCGACTGAGTCTATATTAACAAAATTATTTTGTTGCACGTTAAGAATATGCAGATTAATATTTAAGAATGTTACATGTACAGCTGTAGATTGAATTATTTTTCAGGAGTCTTGTAAAATAACGAACAAGTTACATGTACATTTATGTATTGCAACAGTTTAAAATACAGAATACATCATCACTGCTAACAACGTCATTTTGCTTGATATAGTTCCAGGGGAGAAGTACAAATAATCTGACTTTCACAAACGACTTATTCACACTAAATGATATGCTGGTTTGAGATACACCATAATTCAATTTCATGGTAAAGCATTAGTTTGCTGTCATACTGTTATTTACAGTAACACCCAGAGTTACTCCTTGGACAAAAATGATATTTTTACAGTCAGTCTTCAACAGAAACAAAAGAAAGTAGTTATTTATTTATAAGCGGTTGTCTGACTGGATAAATGTTCATAGCTCAACCAGTTAAATGCACAGCAAAAATGCCCCAGTTTGTCACAAAACCTGTGGGGGTGAATTTCGTTAAGGTAGAGTGATGCATCAGTTGTTTTAGGGAGTAGGTAAAGTAACAGGGGTTGGTGAAAAAGAAAAAAACCTCGAGATTTCAGATACCTATCAACTAAAGTAGTGAATTTATAGAATTCTAACTATTTGCATTAATGATTGACTTGACTTTGAGGATGACTTCCGCTCAGGTTGTCGAAACATCAGTCAATGTCACCGCAAATAGCCCTCAGGGCTACACTCACCCAGACAATTGTACTTCACTCATGAATTTTTTATTGATTTTCAGTGTAACCTTACAACCTGCAAAGTTTGTGCAATGTGAGCAATTTGAGTTTCTGGTTAAATACAGTTGGCTAAAGCAAAAATACTACAGAAGAGCTCACACATGTAACTAGTTCTCAAACAAAACTCATGATTCCACTTTAAACTAGTCAGGTGTGGTTCATACATCACATTTTTGCCATGTCAAATTCTCAACCAGCTGCTGAATTTCAGATAACGTGACACTGATTCAAACGTTGAATTTCTGCCATGCTGAATCTAATACATACCCGGTCTTAGGCTGGATTGGTAAACTTTGTTGCATTTACTTGAGACAAAAGAAGCGCAATCAGTATAATTTGTAGTATGAATTAAGTGTGGAACAAGTGTGGCGTATGAATCAACAGTCGCATTTCTGCTGCACTTAACTGAATTGAATTTGACATGGCAGAAATGTGATGCATGAACCAGGCCTCAGTGACATTGTACAGACCGCCATGAACACCGAAAGACCCTTAAAAAGATAAGCAGATGATGGATGAAAATCCACTGGTAATTCAAACACAACACAAAGACCCTATTCAGCAGAAACTCTACTAAGATAACAGAAAGCACTATACAGGAAAATAGCTATTTACCAAACAGAAAATGAACAACTTACAATAAAATGAAACAAAATAAAGAGTTTTGACATCTGACAAGTCAGAAAATTATATTAGAAAATTAACTATCAGACTGATTCCCATCATAGCACAAATAATGCAAACCTCCAGTTCTGTACTGTTGGTATAACATTGTCCTCAACACTTGTTTCATTATGTTGTTATAACAAGACTGAACAGGATGCTCAAGCCCAAGCTTTATCACTGTGCAGGTTTGGCATATTGGGAACTCCAGTGGAATAACACTACCATAGGTCTTTAAACCTTTGAGCTCTAGTAGCTTCTATAAATTCCCCAAGCTCTGAGTCACTGCTGGATCAATAATATATTATATATGGTATAGAATGATCCCTCAAAATAAAATGTTTCGTGTTTGGACTCCCAACTAGCATAGCAAGAAATATATGAAAACGGTGAGAAGAATATGCATGTCACTACACCTCAGTATGCAAAACACTGGGATTGAGAGTGCCACTTCAGAGATTATGGGATTGTTTACTGGGATACATACCTCTTACTAACCAACTTCGAGGTCTGTACTGTAAGTTACAGACCAAGTTTTTTTCCTGTTGATTTATGGCCCAAGCGCGAAGTGTTCAGGCCATGATCTAATGGGAAAAAACGAGGATCCGTAATTAAAGTACAGACTGAGAAAATGAGGTTAGTAAGATATTTATTGTATCTCTGAGGTTAATCCGGTGTGTGGGAAAGAAAACTAGTTGGAGTCAAGCGGGCCATATTGTAGAATACAGCCCACAAAATTGACCAATCACAGCGCGCGTACTAAGTGAGATATAATAATGAGAAAAAACAAACATAGTGGAAGATTTTTGCTCAACTGATATTACAAGGTTGCCACTCATTGTCTTCATTGGGATAGATAAAATTCCCTAACATTTCCCTAACTTGTCAATGACCACAAACCAATTTTCATGGACCATCCAACACAAATCAATGGAGCCAAAGAAATAAATTCTTTTGCAAGAATGTTATGAAACTACACTACCGGTACCTTTACTAACAAGGAATCTCTTTCCTAAACTTCATGGATAGCCAAAGCTAAAATTCCCTGACTTTTCACTAAAATTTAGAATTTTCCTGACTTGATACACAATTCCCTGACTTTTACCTGACCTTGAAAAAATCTGTTTTTCCCTGACTGTGGAACCCTGTATCACTTGTGTAAAAAGGCACACAACAGCGCATTTATGTCACCCATTTTTGTAGTTTGAATCCCCCAAACAATCCCACAACTGCTTTTGCAGCAATCTTCTAAACAGACTACTGATCATTGACACCACTGAATAATGACCGATGGTAGTCAAATTGAAGGAGTCCAAGTGCTGAACTGGAATAATAATACAAAGTGAGCCACTGGGGTAAAAGGGTTAAAATTTTTGAAGGGACATCCTTTCATGACTGTGGGTAAAAGCTAAAACACCACATGGGAAAACTGACACCCAGTTGAAGAGCAAATATGCAAGTGTCATTAGCTAAAAGTCCACTTTTGCTCACAACTGACTAGAAAATGGACAGAGTACACTGTAGAGCCAATCCATTATCACTACATTTTCGAATCAAAACTGTGTTTACTTCAACGTGATTATAACCCAAGAACAAACTGCCTGATGATATCTGGTGCAGCAGAGTCAAACCCAGCCATGTCAAGCATCCCCCTGTCTTCAGGATCGGCCAGTGTGAAACCATTGGACGTCATTGCACAAACTATCAGCTTGGCATCAATACCAGAGCTTTCTCTGTACTGCTTCAGTGCTTCACTGGGGTGTATAGGACCAGCCCATGTTTCACAGTCAGTGTAGACAATGAAGACATCTACCTTAAGGTCGTTTTCCTTGGCATAGATCATGGGCTGAGCACAATCAGTACCTCCCATTGGTACCTAAAAATGAAAGTTGAACAGTCAAGGACAGTACATGCTTAGCAATCATATGTGCAACAATCCTTTGTAAGTGCACAAGCCTGAACTATTGCTTTTGTTTTGGTACTGCTCATTCACAAGTAGTGTTCACAATTGTGACAACCTTTCACAACTTCACTATTTAATTCACAGTTCAATATATGATTCTCATGTAATCACATTCATTTATTCCTTTGTAAGTGTATTTGTGACTCCATCTGTGGAAACAATAATGAGCTTCCCAAGGTAGTTGGCTAACTGCTTTGTTGAACATTTAAACTCAACCCCAATAGATGAACTTGGGAACAGGTGCCTAAAAGGTGGTGGAACGGGGCTGAACTTTGGTGACACAGAGGTATCCATGGCAACCCTACAGAAGGCCACCACCTGACACGGTCACAATGAACAAGTCAGTGGAATAGTTAGCTAGTACTTACTACAAAGCAGGGGAGAGAGTGGGAACAAAAACAAAGCAGCAGAAAAACAGGTCACTGCAGCCAAGCTATGGCGAACAGTAAATTACGTTTGGACGAGCAATACGACAAAAGCAACTGCATGAAAGCATCACAGAGTGCCCCTGCTAGAACGAAAAACCACTGATCAAATGATTCTGAGATTCACATTAGAAGGGTTCGGTGCAAAAAGGGCACAAGTGTTGATTTGGCCTTAAAATCCAACTTCTTCATCAAATGATCCTGAGATTCACATTAGAAGGGTTCGTGCAAAGAGGGCACAAGTGATGATTTGGTCTTGAAATCCAACTTCCTCTGTTGATTTGTTGTGTTTGTGCTAGGTGTGTTTCCTGTGATATGTTCTTGAAAGAAAAATAATAAAAAAAGTTTGGGGACATAAAATCTAACAAAAAACATTCCTCTAAATTTGTTCTCTGATGGCCTACTGACTAGTTATAATGTCAAAAATGTAGGTCCATATCTGAAGGGGTGCACAGAATATGGTCCTAAGAGACTGCCGATGTATCATCAAATTCTTTGTGTTTCACAAGGGAATACAAGGTAATTTGAAAGGAGAATCTAGCAATCTATCACAAGTCACTTGGGGATTTTTCTCAGGCACCTCTTCATTTACTTTACTTTTTAGGCTAATTTGTCACAAACATCCTTTTTGGACCAAGCAGTTCATTTTATGTTTGGATTTACACTGTCATGGAGACAGTCATACAGGTAAGTATTTTTAATTAGTTTTATGGCAACTTGTGTCTCTTTTTGGATGCTTGCAAGGGCAAATGCAAACTTTGTTCTTTGTCCAGTGGACAAACAGAAAAAACAAACAGAAAAAACATGACAGTTTACCTGTTCAATGGTCCTTATGACTGTATCCAGTCTCTGAGTGGAATTGATGTTCAGAGGCACCAAATGATGAGAGAAACCCACAAAGTGATACTGTGGCTCTGTGCGTGCTGTGAGCATTGCCATGGCAGCAGATGCGACCCTGGGAGTTATGCTTGTCCCAATGCAGTTACCCCAAGACATTGACCCACTGACATCAATAGCCAAAAGGTATCTCTTATTGGTGGGCTCAATGGCCTGAAAAAGCAAATGACACAGAAATGAATTGTGTGAATACAGGAATCTGTAATATTAAGAAGAGGGGGTGCATGTTGGGAATAAGGGTAGACAACCAAGATATTCAATAGTAAGCAGACCTGTTAAGGTCAGTGCCTAGAGAGGGCAAATAAAAGCTTGGAAAGATTTACCAGTATTTAAGTCCAGATTCTTAAAAAGAAACTTTTCTGATACATGTATGCAAGTTCTCATTTTAAGAGTCATCTTAGCATGAAACTCAAACAAAGTGGAGATTTACAGTAATAGTTATGTTTTTAACACTACAGCATGGTAGTAATTCCCTTGAAAATGATGTACGAACCAGATTTTTTTCAAACTTGGCACAACTGATCGCCAATGGCCATGCATAGGACATTGAAAAACTTAATGAAATAAAAAGATGGGTCACCATGCTTGTTTTCAGCCTGGAAAACCATTTTTCTAAGTGTTTTTACAGAGTTGCATAAGAAAACTTGCTATTACATGATGTATGTTGGAAAAATTATGAATAGTAGTGAAACCTAGAGCCTAATTGTTTGTCTGGGGCTGGTTCCCTGAAAGGTGTAATAACTCTATTCCAGGGATAAATCTGCCTTATTCCAAAAGGTATTCCTGGAATAAGGCAGATTTATCCCTGGAATAGAGTTATTACACCTTTCAGGAACCCGCCCCTGGGCTATAACTTCTCAGTATTGTGATCTTGCAATGTAAGGGAATTGAACCACTTTGTCATCATCTAATACTCCTCCCTGGCTCCAAATGCAGAGCTTCAGATCATTTAAATATGTCAATATTCCCACTTCTACTATTAAACTATTTTCTCCTTAAAATATGTTGTTTGTGTGCATAGTACAGGTTAATTTCACCAATAAAAAAGGTGGTCACCATGCTTGTTTCTTTGCAACACATTAACAACAAAGGGAAAACTTCAGCTGACAAAGCTATACGCCATGTTTCTAATCTGCGCACAAATGAGTGTGTGCTAAATGATGCCATAAATTATGTACAGTAAGGATGCACCATGCAATTGTGAGGAATCAACTAAACAATGTACTGGTCACCAACCGTAAAAGCTAGATAAAATGCATCATCCAGTGCTGTTACGATGGCTTGGTCAGGGGTCCAAGTAAGTTTTCCTTTATCACCCTGACCTGCTTGGTATTGTTTCAGAGCTAAAAGGATGGTGAATGGATGAACACGAGCATCCTTGAGACTCTTCTCACTCCTTAGCATCTCACAGACCTTGGTTGATCCATCCGACAAAGGGGCGAGCGCTCCAACATTTGTCATTTTGCCAAGATTTCTAATCATAGCAGTCATGGGCATTTTTTCGAGGAGAGCCTCCCAGATCTTTGGGAAAGAAACAGAACCACTAGTGTTAGATTGTTATGTAGAGTAAAAGCCTCTAAGATCGAGAATATTGGTGACAAGCAAATATGAACCATCACATGATTTGTTTGCCAAATAACATGAAGGGATAAGTACTCTGAATTGACTTAACAGCCCTTGTGACTCCTACCATTTCAGTCAGAAGAAACTTCTTGATCCAGCCTCAGCAGGGCACAAATTGGCAAGGCTGCAGCATTTCAAGACATGTTGGATGAGTTTAATTCTGAAGAGTACATGAAAAAGCTGTCTGGCTAAAAATCAAATGCAATTCACTGTTGCAAATAAGTTCTAAAGACCTTTGCTGCATTTCCCATTAACTTTGCTCAAAACGTTAACATAACACCATGAATCAGGATGTGAATCTGATTGTCTTGCTTAGCCATTGGCTGTTCAAATATGAGCTTAATAATGATTAATACAATCACAAAAGCTAAAATTTGTGAAGAGGGTAGCAAAGGGTCTATGCGTGACTCGGGATCAGGGCAAAAATTAGCGCGTGACGCGTGAAAGGAGCAAATAGAGACATGTGATTCGTGAAGTTATGAAGCCTGTGACACGAGAATTGTCGCCGCTGATATGCTGGACTCATAATATTTTTTTTAATTTCGTGAAAATCTCAAAATTTTCTGATTGTCTGTATAGAATTCTTTAAACTGTTGAATCCGTCTGGAAATAACAGAGTTTGGAAAAACGTGTTTTTAGTTCCGCCACTCCTGTCATGGTCAAGGAATGTGAAGAACTCCAGATATGTGACCCTGAAAGGTCAAGGACAGAGTGCTCGTTGAGAGAACTTGAGAGCCTTTGCCATTGTTGATCAGGTTCTGTAGTGACCTCTTGAGCAGTATGGAAAAGGAAGTGGAAAGTTTGTCTCCAGCGACGAATACAGTCACAGTCAAGGTTCTTGTATCATTCTTTCTTTCTGAGTCCAGCAGATCAATATGTTTGCAGGCTATTCACAAGGAAAAATTTAATGTACCGATTGATGACAGCCATAAGGATTTGTATAATTTTACGAAGCACGTGGTTTCATTTACCGATCTTAAGCAAATTGCCTCATCAAAAGGCTTAGGGCAAAATCCAGAGGTCACCTTTGCTCGGGTAAAGAAGAATCAAATTGGTGGTGTAGATGTGTTTTCCATTCGCACACAAGATGCTTGGGCACATGAATTTCCTGGCCTCATTACCGGTAACGGGATGCTTCATGGTAGGAGATTTAGTTAAGGTCTAATGTGATGTATATTTCAAAACTGGATATTTGTTTCTGACCTGCTTTTGTATCTTTGTAAGAAAAATAGCATTCAATTTGCTTCAGTTTGTTCTCACGTTCACTTTGAGTAC
This sequence comes from Pachyseris speciosa, assembly GCA_016490735.1. Taxonomy (NCBI): domain Eukaryota; kingdom Metazoa; phylum Cnidaria; class Anthozoa; order Scleractinia; family Pachyseridae; genus Pachyseris; species Pachyseris speciosa. The sequence continues at coordinate 12,801 of JAEMWC010000197.1, forward strand.
ACACATAGTTTAGTTTGCATCCCCGATGATTTGATGTAGATTAACCCTCTAAAATCTTCATTAGTTACTAAGTAAGATTTATTGATAACATTTGAGGGACACAGCTGTGCTGGAAAGCGAGGAATCACATTCTTTGGGTTTTTTTAGTTATTCATTAAAGTAAATCCCTACACTAGTTTTTACCTGGTCTCTTGAATTTTTTATCTCATAAACGTTTTCTCATGTGATCTCAGTGATGTATATTTCAAAACTAATGTTTGTTTCTGACCTGCTTTTGTATCTTTGTAAGAAAAATAGCGTTCAATTTACTTCAGTTTGTTCTCACATTCACTTTGAGTAAAGACATATTTTAGTTTGCATCCCCGATGATATGATGCATATTAACCCTCTAAAATCTTTATTACTTACTAAGTAAGATTTATTGATAACATTTGAGGGATACAGCTGTGCTGGAAAGCAAGGATCGCATATTTAGGGTCTTTTAGTTATTCATTATTATTATTATTGTTGTTGTTGTGGTGACATTCTATAACCTTTGTTGGACGTTTTTCGCCGTTTTTCTTTGTTGTGCTCATATAGTGTCCGTAGTCCAACAGGTAACAGCCTGGATTGCTGGTGTGCCAATCCTGAAGTTAGTCACTGAGACGTCAAGCACATCAAGCTCCAACATATCTTCACCCCAGTTGACGTCACCAACAACAAGCCCATCAAAAAGTCGGAAACGGCGCGCCGACTCCTTAGAAGATGAAGAAATGTACAAGCTAAGAAAAGGCGATCCATTCTTACCTAATGCTCGACAGGAACAAGAGCTGTCACAATTAAAAGAAGGTGGGGGCTATGTGCGCAATATGTACTCTTTCGTTAACAGTTACTGAATGAATTTTTATAGAAGCGCATTTTCTCTGAGTAAATGGTCAAGGGTGGTGTAACTAGACAAGTCTGAGATAAGCTGATCTGACAAATCTGACAAGGCAAGTGTGCGCAGAATACCTTTAATTTCAACTTTGAAAGAGTGAGTTTTTTTCTTAACAGTTGCTCTTACTTTCATTAACAGGGCTGTCGAAACTGGGAAACAGCACCTCTACTAATGGCTTACATGCAAGATGCGGACTATGTGGGAACCAAACTGAGCTATCAACTGACAGGAAAAGCAAAGGGAAAGTGGCCTATTTTGAAAGAAGTACAAAAAAGACGCATGGTGTCTTCATTTATGATATCCAGCTTAAGTCTGAGAATGTTGTGCCTGCATTGGACTGTTGATTTTAATGTAGATATATATTTTTGAATTTTATCACAGAGCATTATCAAAAGTGTTGTCAGAAAAGGGCATCTGCAACCACTGCATCTACCAAGGAGCAAATGGAGCAATGAAGGTCCAGGAATCTTCTATCATCATGGATTGCCACTCCAGCTACTACAATCAGGCCTGGCCAAAGAACGTCATCTGCTGCAGGTGAAACTTTGCAAGATGACCAAGATCCACTGGAAATGCAAGACTTAGACCTATCCACTAAGTAAACTTATATACTTGTTACATTTCACTTAGCTAGTCTTATGTTTAGCAAGTACTTTGTAAAACGGAAACATACCACTATTTTCTTTACAATTGTCATACATGTAGAACTAATATTCACGATCTTGCAAAATTAATGAAGATGTACTGTTTGGGATTAATAAATTGTTAAAACCTGAATGAATTTCGTGCCCGTCTTGATTTTAACGTGAACTGTAGGCTGAAATATCAATATAACGTTTTATTTTTTTATAATTGTATCACTTTTAGTGTCCAAGAAGAGGGAACTTCACCTCTGTCCTATGCTCACCTGACAATTTAAGGCCTAGCCGATCCCGTGCATCACGTGTATGATAGTTTCAGTTACTGTTCTGTTGTACCACAAGATGAACTAATGGCGTCTCTAGCTACAGTGGAATCATTAACAGATTTTGAAGAAGATGAAGAGTTGTTGTCGAAGGAATCCCTCCTAAGTAGTGGAGATGACTTAACGTCGGATGAAGAGTGTGAAGCCAGTGACAAAGAGTGGAAAATTTTTCCTCTTGTCCTCACAGCCGCTGACCACGTTTGTGTTAAACTTAACCAGCTTATAAAGAGTGGCAAGGTATCGAGAGACAGAATATTTTACAAATATCTAAATGATATGGTACACATTATGGTTGATTATGACCACAAGTTTGATGATGACATAGTAGAATTCTTCAACACGGTAGAGCATCTGGGTGATAGAAGTACCGTGAACTTGATCAGGGGCCCAATGTATCATGGACAGGGTAGAGGAGGAGAAAGAAATATAGAGAATGCTGCATTCAACCTAGGGGGTCCATCTAAAACAGCGCACAACAAGAGGAAAGGAGGGCATACTACAAGAAGTGGCATTTTAAAAGACTTGCATCTAGCGTTCATCAATTTAGCCGGTTAAAGCCCTTCCGGGGTTCCCCCCTTGATTGAGACAAAATCTGTAAAAGTTCTAGGTATTGCAATGGAAAACGATGGCACGGCTTTAAAACCAGGAATTCAGTTTGATGAAAGAATGAAAAGGAATGTTGTCCTAAAGCAGTTAGCTGATCTGAAATTTGTTCATGAGAATCCAAGTCCAACACCAGAATTCCTTCGCGAGAATGTAATCACAGAGGTGAATGTTTCATTCATTTCGTCACTATGTAATACTATTAGTATGCCTGTAGCTGTTAGCTACCATACTAAAGGGGGCAAAATGGGAGAGGATACAACAGAGCTTCTCCTAGGGCAAATAAAAACTTTACAGTTGTGTAAAGGCTGTTTGGAGTAGACCCTGCAAATGAGCTTACTGTGGAATTTCCAGAGGGGGTCTGTAGCAGTCTGTGTGAAGAATGCTTGGCAAGTAGGGAAATCTGTCCCACATGTGCAGAGAAGAAGCAACCAAGCCATGCCCCATGTCTCCGAGCTTGCGACCGGTGTCTTTGAGATGGTAGACAGTGTGAACGGTGCGTGGTTCTTGTTCTTACAACTGATTGCGAAGAGGGCAATAAAAAGGCGATGGAGTCGATCGAGAAAATGCAAGTAGGTAAGACTATTGACCCAGGATTAGAATATCTAGTATCCTTTTTTCCCAACAGTGTCCAAGTGGGAAAAAGCTTGAAATGTAGCTTTTGCAATTGGTCTATTGTCTTAAATGGTGAAAGAGGATGTTTATCCATAATTCAGACTTTAAGGGATGATAGCAATCCAGCCATGAGAAAGAAACTACGAAAACTCTTAAAGGCAGAAGATGTGCAGAACAAGGATCGAATGGCTGTCGAACCAATTATACGCTTAAGTAATCCAGAGGTTCTAGACACCCTCAAAGACGTCAGCAACATAGTTCACCAATTAATCCCTGAAAAGTACCGCTTTTCAGACAACAACAAAGCTGGTACATGTATGTTTCCACACCCAATAGCTATTACTTGCAGCCAACAAGGGAAGTTTTCCTTCCTAGACCTGAATCCTTTCAAAAGTTCTACACGAGTGACCATTTACTGTGTTGTTCCTGCGGCACAAGCAGAGAGGTATATACCATCGAGGTCCAGTCAAATGGTCATTTTTTGAAAGGAACAGCAAGCAAGTTTTGTGATTATTCACCACTATATGATCAGGTCCGAAGCATGTACTTATCCACTGATGGATATCTTGTCTTAGGAATCACCAAATTAAGAATGACAGATCAAGATATGAAGGAGTATGCAAGTTCCGGCATACAGGCAGTAGCCCCGCTTTCAGAAGGGAAAGTAGCTTTCACCGACCAAACAAACAGATGTGTAAAACAGCTTGAAAGAAACGGCACTGTTATGATCATTGCTGGCACTGGAGAAGAAGGGAACAAGAATGGTTCTGGTAGCCACGCAGCCTTTGGTCAGTCCATGGGTGTATGCACCGAGGGCGACAATATATTCGTGACGGATGCCCAAATAGGAACAGTCAAACTGGTGACGACAGTCACTGGGACAGTACAGTTTTTAGACAATCTTGGAAAGTTCTACGGTGCCTTTTCTGTACCTATTAAAAACAGACCAGCTAAAAGGCACACAATTGAGGAGGCCCATCAGATGGTGAAAGGTGTTTCTTCTTACATCAAATTGACAGTTGCTAGGGTGCAGGAAGTTTGTAATTCGCATGGAATAACCAATGGACCACAGGGTACTGTGGCATCAAAAACAGTTAAGTCTGTGCATCTTGTGGAGAAAGGGCTTAACAATCTAAGGTTAACTTTAGGAGAGGTTAATCCAAGCTTCAGAATTGATCCACAAGTCTGCTTAACGTTGCAAGTTGAATCTCGTCATGCTGTAAGTCATTTCAAACATCCTCGATTCTTTGAGAAAGTGGACTCTTAGCTACCGTCACGCTTAATGATGCTCATCAGGCAGCCGCTAAAGATGAAAAATGGCTGTAAATTTAGCAGAAATCGCAAGCAAACCCAACTTGGGCCATTGTTGTCGCTTCACGGATAAAAAATAGCTACGTCAAAATGACGTTTTCAGAAACCTTGAGCCTCCAGTGGCTTAGGACATTACCACTTTTCCCTGGTAGTTCAAATAAAGAGTCACAAATTGCTATTCATCGTTAATAGGTGGAAAATCACTCCGAAAATGTAAAAACCTGCGGTAGTCAATGGGTTAAAGATGATGACCAAGAGTTGGAATATGATTATGGTTCTGATGAGGAACTG
>JAEMWC010000197.1:30000-52500 GCA_016490735.1 Pachyseris speciosa
GATGTAATAAGTAAATACAGATATAAAATGTTGTTGTAAAATAAAATTGGAAAAACTGGGAGGAAGCAAGTTGTTATCATAAGAATACTTAAATTAACCAAGGTATCTAAGCTCTTTTCAAAACACAACTGATCTTGTGGTGCCTCCTTCTACGGATTATAATCCAATAGTTTACAATCCAAGAACAAACTGCTTAATAACATCTGGCGCAGCAGAGTCAAACCCAGCCATGTCAAGCATCCCCCTGTCTTCAGGATCAGCCAGTGTGAAACCATTTGATGTCATTGCACAAACGATCAGCTTGGCATCAATACCGGAGCTTTCTCTGTACTGCTTCAGTGCTTGACTGGGGTGTATGTGACCAGCCCATGTTTCACAGTCAGTGTAGACAATGAAGACATCAACCTTAAGTTTCTTCTTTTTGGCATAGATCATGGGCTGAGCACAGTCAGTACCTCCCATGGGAACCTAACAAATGAAACACCAGTTATCAGTAAAATACAATACTGTCCAGTTTCACTTGGAGAGCAAAAAAATTATCACACCTCAATATATCACCTTTAGGGAATTTTTAAAATCATGAGAACACTCTTTGACAGATGAGTTTTTGAAAAGAGCTTGAAAGCCATATTTTTTACACGGGCTGCGCGCGTCTCGCGCGTCGCCCGGGTCTAGGACTACCGACGGTTATTCTTTTTCGTCGTCGAGTATCATCCACAAAGTGCACTTCCGGCGTTTCTGCGCAAGCGCTAACTATTTTTAACAGAGTGATGCCTGTTGTCACGTATCGGAAAATGTCGATTCATCTTTTGTCTTTTGAAGTCTGAACAAACAATATGTTAAGAGAAGTGTCTATGCGTATGATTGCAAGTTCAATGGCGAGAAGAAAGCTTTTAACATGAGTAAACTTAACGGCAGATGGACTGCCGTGTTTCCTCGTGTCTGCTTCAGTAGACTGCGAGTAGTCTCTAATTTTGGCGACGGATTGTGGGGGCACGTGCGCGCGCGAAGTTGGGAGGAGACGCGACGCGAGGGGAGCGCCAAAAATTAGAGACTACAGACAAAGGGAGTTTGACCTTTCACGGCCGAGTGATTCGGAAGTGTAAATCTCATATCAACAGCAAGAATGATGCCTGTTGTCACGTATCGGAAAACGTCGATTCACCTTGTGTCTTTGAAGTCTGAACAACTAATATGTTAAGAGAAGTGTCTATACGAATGTTTGCAAGTTCAACAGCGAGAAGCTTTTAACATGACCAAAATTTAACTCCAGATGGATTGCCGCCGTGTTCCCCGTATCGGGTGTCTGGAGAACTCAGACCTAGAAAACTCAGACCCCCCCCCCCCCCCCCAATCTGGAAAACTCAGACCCCCTCAAAACTATACAAATTTTCAAAGTCAAATAAACGTGGACAAAATAAATTATCGCCGTTCAGTGCGCTGAAATGTTACACCCTCTATTTATCGCAGATAACAAACACTTCACATTATTATAATCGGCTCCGGAGCACGAGACCTAGAAAACTCAGACCCCCCCCCCCCGAAACTGGAAAACTCAGACCCCCCTTTACAAGTATATGTTCAAATATGCACTTTACAAGTGCAAGGCTCACAGAATGATCACTACGTCAAAAAGCTTCGGAATATTGCTGAAAACGGAACTAAATCTCAAGATACTCTGATCGACCTAACGTATAACAGTGGAAGTGATAAGATTACTGAACCGGTGTTGAATTTGAAATCAACAAGCGATCACGATGACCGTTACGAAAAGTTCGAGGCCTTCATCAAAGAACAACGTGACTTAAACAAGAAGATTGAAAGCCATATTTCCGTTAACTCCATAGAAATAAGTGAATGCACGATAGAGCTTAAAGATTTGGAACAAAAGTGTAAAAACCAAGCAAAAGAAGTAAAACTAGCCTGCGAAAATCATATTCAAGCGGTTAAGGACGAAATCGGTGAAGAGGTGCAAAAATTAGCAACGCAAATTGCAAATCTGTCCTCCAAACTGTCTTCGGATCTAAAGACACTGAAAACTAAAGCATCATCTACTCGATCAAGCACATTTTACAACAACTCAATGAGATAAAAAATCAAGTGTGTATATCCGAGCAGTCACTCATCGCACAGCTACAAGAAACAAGCCATCAAGACTCTTCACCACAACTTTCAACGGTAATAGCGGACTCAAATGAGTATACGTACGCAGTAGCTACGTCTAACAGGTATGAAACTTTAGTCGAGGAAAATCGCTCGATCGTTGAATCTAACCCACCAAGCACGCAACCTAATCCATCATCTGCTACTACTTCAAGTCCCTCTGTTGCAAGAACGCAACCACCAAGCTCCCAGCCAGACGATCAACTTGTTTTTACATCCTCTTCAAATCAGAATCATGTGTCCAACCCAAATGAGCAATTATCAAAGGGACCGGTGCTGTTGTTAGGGGATTCGATAATAAGAGGAATACAGCAACGTAAGTTTGCCCCGAATCGTTATGTAAACAAACAGATCATCGCTGGGGGAACGAGGGAAATTAGGCAGTTCATCAACCACATGCAGGAAAGAAATGATTATGATTACATTGTAATCCATTCCGGTATAAATGATGTTGGCAAACTGACCGCAAACGAAATAAGAACAAACATGGAAAGCTGCATCGTCAATCTAAAGCATAGATGGCCGAACAGTACGATAGCAATTTCAGGAGTGACCTACGTCCCACGGGACAACAGTAAAAACCAGCTTATTGATGAAATAAACCGCAAATACGAAAGCATTTGCACGGATCTAGATGTGACTTTCATCGACAATAAAAGAGTAACGTGCGACAACTACGGAAACTTAATTGAGCAAGTATTCTATGATGACGTTCACCTGAACAACAAAATCGGTACAAAGAAACTTGTAACGAACATCAAACATCACCTAGGACTCCGGGGCAGAAACCTGGAAAGCTTGCCAAGGAATCGACGTTGTTTGGCCCGCGTCCCAGTCGGTCCTCAGAGAGAACAGCCCTGCAACGAACGCCGAAGAAGGACCTATCACAATAATCAACCATTACAAGCTCTCAACCTAATTGCAGAGTATTTAAGAGAGAGCGAGATGCTAATGATGAGATAAGTAATCCCTCTCCATTTTCTTTTCCCATTCCGTGTGTCACGTCATGTGCGAATAGGGTTCTGGAATTTGAATGGTTTTAACAGTAGCATTCTAGGAAATAAACTAAAAACAGACGATTTCTTAGGCGTAATCAGAACAAGCATGACATTTTTGCACTTGTTGAAACACATGCAACTTACGAATCAGAGATGAATATAAGTAAATTTAAACATTTTATTAAGTGTAGGAATCAATCGGGAAACCGATCTTCCGGGGGACTATCTGTATATATAAATCAAAATCTCGCTAAAGGAGTCAGCTACATCCCGTCTGAAAACAAGAACATAATATGCTGTAAACTTGATAAAACTTACTTTAACTTTCAAAAGGATATATACCTAGGAACAGTTTATTTAAGCCCACCGAATTATGAAAGAAATAGCAGCGAAGATTTAATTGGGGAATTAGAAGAAGAAATGTTTTTACTTTCACAAAAGGGTGACATAATTGTTCAGGGTGATGATAATGCACGAACGGGTGACATTCAGGAAACGGTCTTGGAGGATGACAGCACTTTCCTGAATGTCCCTGAGGACTATGAGAATGACGAACAATGCGTAAGACGGTCACAAGATTCAGGTACTGTGAACGCTAGGGGGAGAAATTTGTTAGAAACATGCACAGCGTTAAATTTACGAATCTTTAATGGAAGAATTGTTGGTGACCTGGAAGGTAAAAAGACCTGCTTTCATTATAACGGTAGCAGTGTTGTTGATTATGTCATAGGATCAAAAAGTATGTTAAGGAATGTGCAATATCTTATTGTTAATCCACTAATGCCACATTTATCGGATCACTGTCACCTATCATTCGCGATAAAAGCTAACTTTGTTAACCGAGACTCGCTTGAAACATCAGCCGAACTCATCCTAACCGAATATAATAGGCTTTTCTGGAATATCAAGTCTAAGGACAGACTTAAGGATGGTCTCAAATCGCAAACAGTTCAATCCAGGTTAAAAGCAGCCGTAAAACATGATAACATCGATACTGCGTCTGAATTAATAAGTGAAACTTTGGTGGAAGCATGCAAAGAAGCTGGATTGAAAGCAAGAGGCAGCAAAATTAAATGCAAATCACAAAACAAATGGTTTGATCAGGAATGCGAAACAGAAAAAGAAAACTTGCAATCCCTCGGGAAGAAAATTTCTAAAAACGTTAATAATTCAGAACTTAGACAACTATTGCGCGACAAAAAGAAGAGGTTCAAACAAACTTGTAGACGGAAGAAACGGGAGTATATCAGCAAAGGCATGTCTAATATCGATATGAAGGACTCCAAAGAGACCTGGCGACAAATCGGACAAATCTTTAGTTTAGGAAAAAGAAAAACACATGGAGCTGAAACAGTGAGTACGGAACAGTTTTATAAATACTTTAAGCAACAGAATGCGACCCCTTTAAATAATATACTAAATCTGGAGACGAATATGGAAACCCACAGCAACGAAAGAGTGGAAGGCCCACTTGATTATCCAATAACTGATGAAGAGCTTGAAGCTGCAATTACCAAACTGAAGGCAAACAAATCTCCAGGTATCGATAATATATTAAATGAAGTAATAAAAATCGGAAAGGACGACATTAAAGGGCATTTTTAAACTTATTTAATCGAATCTTAGATACTGGCAAATACCCTACTCTTTGGAGTTTTGGCCTCATTGTACCTATTCACAAAAAGGATGATCGATCCAAAGTCGAAAATTACCGAGGTATCACTTTGCTTTCTGCGTTAGGCAAGCTCTTTACATCAATACTTAACAATCGACTGTACGACTTCATGGTTCAAAAAGGAATTTTGAAAGCTGAACAAGGGGTTTCAGAAAAATGCACGGCACAGTTGATAGCATCTTCACATTAAAAATGCTTATTGACAAGTACGTGAAATCTAAACCACAGAAGCACCGAAATTTACTCTTTTCATGCTTCGTCGACTTTAGAAAAGCCTTTGACTGTATACCCCGACAAAAACTATTCGACAAACTGAGAAAAGAAGACATTCAAGGACGTTTCCTAGACGTTTTAATATCCATGTACTCAAATGATAAATCGGCAATTAAAATTGATAACAATTTAACCGAATCATTTCCCTGTTTTGCCGGGGTAAAGCAAGGTTGCATGTTGTCACCTACTCTTTTTAATTTCTATCTGAGTGATCTACCAAAATTCCTAAATACGGCGAGTCCAACCGACATTACGCTAGGTGATAAGTCTATCAATTGTCTCTTATATGCGGACGATCTAGTGATCTTCTCTAGATCAGCAAAAAGCCTTCAAATAAACCTTAATAAGCTGGAATCTTTTTGCAAAAATGCCGATTTAAGTGTAAATTTAGACAAGACGAAAATTATGATTTTTAATAACTGTGGTAAGTCTTTAAACAATTACTTGTTCAGATATGGGGCTGATGAACTGGAGAATGTCAAATCCTATAAATATCTTGGATTCATAATGAGTCCTTTTGGAAACTTTAATCTCGCTAGGCAAGAGTTGAAGAAAGTTGCACTTAAAGCACTCTATAAATTACGAAAAGAGATGGGAGACCACTTCAGAGAAAATATAAAATTAACGATGAAGTTATTTGATGCACTGATATCTCCCATACTCTTTTATGCGAGTGAAGTGTGGGGGATTGATTGCAATGGGAAATTAGAAAAGGATCCAGCAGAATTAGTTCAAAATAAATTCCTAAAGTGGTTGCTGGGAGTTAATAAATACTGCAATAACAATGCGTGCAGGGCTGAGACAGGAAGGTTCCCAATGATAATTGAAGCCCAATGTAGGAACTTTAAGTTCTGGTTAACCTTAACCAAAAATGAAAATAAATTATCCCAAATAGCATACAATGATATTAAATGGAACGAAAATAAGACTTTCTGGAGCAAAAAAATAAAAAACTTGTTGGAACAGATAGGATTAGGAGAACTCTGGATGAAAGCACACTATGCAGGCATAGGAATTGTAAACATGATCAGGCAACGACTTAAGGATATTGAACTGCAAAGATGGCTAAGTGAAATAAATAACGACATCAGAAAAGATGCTAAACAAAGCAACAAAATGAGAACCTACCGGTTATTCAAAACGATAGACAATTACAAATGTGAAGACTACCTATATCAGGTTACCAATATACGACACAGAATAGCTCTAACAAAACTGCGACTTAGCAACCACAAATTAGCCATAGAGACAGGACGTTATTTCGAGACCATTCAAGAAACCTGTAGAAAGAATTTGCCCAATTTGTAAAATAGAAATGGAGGACGAATACCATTTTCTAAATATATGCCCTGCTTACCAGGAAAAAAGACGTTCGCTACTTAATTATTTGGAAAAAGAATGTGGAATAAAAATAAGCAGAATGTCGCCTAATAAAATATTCATGTTTCTAATAAACCCCCCTAGCAGAAATGCTCAAATACAAAAGTTAATAGCAAAACATATATTCGAATGCTTTGAAAAAAGGATAGAGGAAGACGGCAAAAAGTAAATACTCTAGGAATTAATCAATTAACAACTTAATTAATAATTAATTAAGTAACAATTTTTGTTTTTTGTAACTTTTAGTTATTTGGATTGCGTAGTCGATGTACTATATATTGTATAAGACTCCAAATAAAAACATGTCTGTCTGTCTGTCTGTCTGACCCCCTCATAACTATACAAATTTTCAAAGTGAAATAAACGTGGGCAAAATGAATTATCGCCGTTCATGAGGGGTCTGAGTTTTCCAGATTGGGGGGGTCTGAGTTTTCTAGGTCTTGTGCTTCGGAGCCGATTATAATAACATGAGACGACAAAGGAGAAGTGTTTTTAAACAGTTTCACTCTGCTAATTAATTTTCTACTCACATTTCACTGAGACGTACTCCATTAACGTTTATGCGAAAAAATCCTACATCGTTCGATAAGTGTTTCCTTTCTCAAACAATTATCCATCGAAGCGAAAACAAGTGTGCTTAGTTTTTTTTTGGAATCAATACACTATTTTTATCACCTTGCAAAACGATAAACCTCTGTGGCCTAAAGGTCACTGTTCTTGCCTGTGACGCAGCTAACCCGGGTTCAATGTCTTTTAGTGGTATATATCACGGGCTTTATTTTTCTGTTTCTCTTTTTCTTGTTCTTTTAGAAATATTTTTTTACAAGTGTTATAATTATTGTTCTCAATGGTTGAGCTGTATTTTAGAGGAATATATGTTGATAGGGGTCTAAAGAAATAGACTCCAACGCAAGCTAAACACAATGCGTCCGATGTAAGAAAGACAGACTTCCCTCTATTCTTTTGTTTAGCGCTAAGTTAGGGATACAATACTGTTTTTTGCAAGCCCGAGTATAGGCTAATTGTAGCCTCTTGTTATATCAGGTTTTACCCCTTTGCCTCACTAAGTTATCCATTGCGGCTGTCTTGCGTTAGAACAATAAATTATTTTAGGTTTTCCAGGTTTTGAGCAATGTGCATCATGACAAAAATGATATAATATACAAAAATCAGATTTACAGTCAAGTCAGGTCAAGCGTACCCCCCTAGAGTACATTAATGAGTTGATTATTTGAACATTGAACCCGTTAGTCGTTTCGAATAATGCAATCATTTTTGAAATATTCGAATCAAACTTCAATTGCTGATTGGACTCTGTCCGTAGATGTGTTTGAAAAACGCGTTCGACCAACGAGACTTTAATTCTGTCATCTCTTTTAATAAAGCAGACCTTTTTTAGCCCTTTAAAATCCAACAACATTGTTCTTTCCGAGGAATCCTAAAAATAATGAATTTGTACGGAGTGAAATTAAACACAGCTGATAGCGTACAGCGTTGTAAACAACCAAAAATATTGACGAGAAGACTTGCTAGAACTTCGCCTGAAATCCTTTTATCACGAATAAGACTTCTACAAGCTCTAGGGGATCTAGAAAGCAAACAAACTGCTCGATAATAATATTTACAATACCGTTTTTCACCTATCACTTCCACTCACCGTTGGACGCCATGTTGGACGCTTCGATTTCCCATATAAGGAGCATCTTTTGTTCGCTTAGTCCAATCAGCAATCGAAGTTTGATTCGAATATTTCAAAAATGATTGCATTATTCGAAACGACTAACGGGTTCAATGTTCAAATAATCAACTCATTAATGTAATCTAGGGGGGTACGCTTGACCTGACTTGACTGTAAGTTCTGAAAGTGTGGTGGTTGTACAGTACATGTACATCTCCCAGAGCAGCTCCGACCATAGTCACTTATCAAAGAGCCTCATGAATTTCCCCCCTTTTCCTGGTGCTACTACTGGGTGCAATTCAAATGAATCAAGGCAAAGTAGTTGTGAAGTAATACAAGTTAACTCCAGCAAAAATATTTTTAAGTGAAGTTTGACATGCTTATGAGACCTCCCAAGGGGTGGTCTGGTGTTGCTTTGTCACTCCTTTTCGACTCTGTCTGTTGCTTGTTTTGTCAGGGACAAATGTTGCTGTTGCAAAGAAAACAAAGAGGAATGGAAAGTGAATTGTCACTGTTGCAAACTGTTGCACGTTTTCTGCCAATTTCTGTTGGTTGTCGTTGTTTGGGAGAAGAGTGTTGCCAGTCTTTGGGGCCATGTCGCTTGTCGCTTCTACCCCTTGGAAGGCTTCTCTTGTGGGGTACTGAAAGTTGAAAGAAGAAAAATAATGTCGTAGTGTTAGTACTTACTCTTTCAAGGGTCCTTATGACTGTATCCAGTCTCTGAGTGGAATTGATGTTCAGAGGCACCAAATGATGAGAGAAACCCATAAAGTGATACTGTGGTTCTGTGCGTGCTGTAAGCATTGCCATGGCAGCAGATGCGACCCTGGGAGTTATGGTTGTTCCAATGCAGTTTCCACAAGACATTGATCCACTGACATCAATAGCCAAAAGGTATCTCTTGTAGGTGGGCTCGACATTCTGCAAAATTGAGGTAAAAATAACAAGTTGTGACATATCGGTACTTCGGTGAGCACTTGCATATGACATTAACATACGGGATTTTAATAATAATAATAATAATAATAATAATAATAATAGATAATTACATAGAAAATAATAAAGAATATTGAATAGGCATAGGACACTTAGGAATAGGCATAGCGACACTTACCTTAGTGCCTTATTAATAAACACTTCAATCACTTGCACAAGAAATTCCCTCTAGAAATACATACTTATGTTCGTAATCAGAACTACATCTGTAAGTGTGTCCTTCATACAATTTGAGGGTGGGCGGTTTGAGCTCGACTCCACCTTTATGTCTGAACAACTTGTAAAATTTTTGACTGTCTATTGTAAACAATTTAAAAAAAATTTCCATAGTTAACAACTAGAAAAGGGATCTTAGTCACCAACCTTGAAAGCCAGATAGAATGCCTCATCCAAAGCTGTCACAATGTCTTGGTTAGGAGTCCAAGAAAGTTTGCCCTTTTCACCGCAACCTGCCTGGTATTGTTTCAGAGCCAAGAGAACAGAGAATGGATGAACACGAGCGTCTTTGAGACTCTTCTCATTCCTCACCATCTCACACACCTTCGTGGCCCCCTTTGACGAGGGTGCTAGTACTCCAACATTTGTCATTTTGCCGAGATTCCTAATCATGGCAGTCATGGGCATTTTTTCCAGAAGAGCCTCCCAGATCTGTTAGAAAGAAAAAACAAGGGCACCGAAAATCAATAAACTGTCACTGGGGGTGTGGGGTTGGGGGGGGGGGGGGGGTAGTTGGAGGGTCCAAGAGCAGTTGATGCGTTCAAACCCACATCCTAAAACAACCCGGTAAAGAAGTCATGTTCAGTCATGCCCGACTGTATGGAAGCTTGAAAATTTCTACTCTATAACAGCCAGCAAGGGGGATAGTGGGTCTTGAAATATATCACTGAACTATAATGGCCAGACCACAGTTTTGTGTAGGTGTCTATTTTGCTCAACAATAGTTTATAAAGTGGCAGGGAGGTGGAAATCAATTCGAGTCAAGTTAGGTGTGGGCAACCAGAGACATTTCATTTGGTGGGCTCTGCACAGAGGTTACCCTTACCCTCACAGATACTAACTTTTACTAAAATGGTGCTACTTTTATATACATAACAAAAAAAAGCTGTACTTTTTGTTACACCTCAAATGTAAGTTGAAGACAGTGTAGTTTTCCATGTACATTATTGCAGGCATTTCACTAATATTACTGCAGCTTGATAAGAGGGTATAGGATTTAAAATTGGCAGGCACCCATGAATTTTTTTGGGCTAACCTTATCAATTTCTTAATAGTGAAGGTGCGTACTTTGTTCAGAGTGCATGGGAGCTGCTACCTGGGTCCTGGCTTCTGATAACAACCCTGATTATTGGCACTGAAGGAAGAATCACACAGTGGCAAATATCTTACTTTATAATTACTGGTAATTTCTTTCAGAAATTCACACCCTTTTTGAAAGTGGGACCTAACTGCTACCCATTCAGTTCACACTCTTTTTTTCTGGAGATCCTCTAAAATCCTCAATTTTTCAATTTCACTACCTTTTGCACACTTCAAGGGTGGGAGTTGCATGCCTTGATTTCAATCACACCCAAAATACAATACTCTAGTCCCTTTAAGGGCGTTCCTATCAAAATTCTCAATGATTGAAATAAATGAGGAAATCCTCCCCTGGGCATAATGAAGTCCCCTCACCTTTCCTGTGTTGAGATGTTCAGTGGGAATGTGTTCTCTCACGAGCCCATGTTCCCTGATAGCTTGTGCCAACTGATCTTTGCTCATCCACTTAGCGTACTCCACTGCCTTAAGGAAATTGAAGACCGCTACAACATCCTGCCCAACACCAGGAGTCGCTGCATCCGCCTGTACGGTATCAAACCCTTTGACCACGTACTTTACAACGAACTGGGTGGCTGGGTGTTGTGGTTTCACGTGACATAAACGAAACAGGTCACGATGCGACCATCTGTTTCGCTGTTTGTACTTTGTCACGGCAACGGCAAGGCTACGCGGTTTTTTCTCGGTGTACCACTTTTGGATGGCTTTTCTATGCGCTCGTCCCCAGCCACTTGATTTTGGTTTGCTCAGCGTCTCACACATATCCACAAAGGTGAAAAGATGTGTAGGAATTCGCAACACTTGCGTGACTGCTGCGTAAGCGGCTCGTTTTGTTCCTATATGACTTGAACGAGCACAGATCGCCAGAGACAAGATTATTGGATCTTGCTTAGCTGTTCTACCTTCAGTGCTGTATTGAACGATGATTTTTACCGCTTCAGGACCCCGGCCTTCGGCGATAAGCCTTAACAACGCCTCAGCATTTTCTTGTCCGAGTTGCTGCTCGGAAGCGTAGTACGTACCGCCTTCGCTTCCAAGCACCAGAAAACGCCGGAACCTTTCCAGGTCGTCCACCTTCCACACAAAGCCGCCTGCTTCGTTCCGAATCTGTTTTGCCGAAAGTGGCTGAGTCTGTGGTGGCGTTTCCGAAGCTGGAACCATTTCTACGTCAGGAGCTTGTTGCTGCGCCATATTTGTTTCTTCCTTCTTCGCTTCGAATTCGCTTCACGTTTTATTCTTGAACTGAGGGTGTACAGTATAAGACGAAAAAAGAGCGGACCGAATAAGTCTTCCTTCTCTCGCATTCGGTCGAAAGTGCGTAGGACGGGGGATTTTTCCTTTTATATACTTGCTGACAACTTGGACACCAACAACTGCGTTTACCTGAGAGTACTCTGCCCCAACTCTCCAACGCGAACAATGTTCTTCTCATTCCACATTTTTTACACGACGATTTGCACGCAACACAAGCCAAGCTAACACAGAAATTTTTCCCGGCAAAAAATTATCTTTTTCAACTTTTTAAGGAAACGGTTTTCAATGTAACAGGAATTTTGGCCTTAGCTAAACAGAAATTGCTGCAATATTACGTCATCTTGTAATTCTGACACCATCCGGTTGATAAGATTTCCAATGATGGTGAAATATTTAAAATAATGCAATTGTCGCCAATTTTGGTTTTTTCACACGATCGGCAAAATACAGAATTCCGCTTAGTGGTTTTAAAATTTTAATGAGATTTTTCTCAACTGGGGAATGAGTGTTTTCAAGACATCTTCAAACAAAACCAACGCCAGTAGTATTGGAAACAAATGGTTTTCCGGAAGATTTGAAACTGCCACGGATTTTTTAAGTATACTTCGTGACGGATTTTTTTTATGTATACTTCGCAGATTTCATTTTCGCATTTAAAGCAAATTCATTTTCTATATATTCAACATTTTCACCCTAAAGGGTTTTCCCCCTAAAAGAAAAGAAAACTAGATACCATATTGGCCTTCACTCTACCTTCCAAGAGGCAATCGGAAATTGCAATTTGCTACTTCGTTGATTCACCTACCACGCACCGCGAAGGGGGAGGGGCTCTTTAGCCCTCCCCTCCCCTCCCCCCACACTTTCCAACAGTAAAAAGCAAGTAATACTAAAAAAATCGAAATTACTTTTCTATTTAACGTTTTACCGAAAACTGATTGTTTTTGTTTTAAAACACCTCTTTTTTTGTTACTGAAAGTATATACGTTTTACCACTCCATGTTAGTTTTAAATGCATTTCCAGCCATTTCAGAGGACTTTAATTTAAAATTTAAAACTTTTCCGGGGAAGCATGCACCCGGACCCCCTAGTAATTTGTAGTTGACTCACGCTAAGGCGTTCGAAGCGAGCCCCCCCCCCCCCCCACCCCCACTTGCAAACTTTCTGCGCGGGCCCTGCTTACACTCAGGGCTTGAGACTAACGGTAGCCAACTAGCCCGGCACAGACTAGTAAAAATTCCGTTTTGGCTAGTGGATTTTGCACTTCACTAGCCATTTTGGCTGGTGAAAAGTTCAAAGCACTGGATAACAAGAGGGAAACCAAATGAAAATTAATTTAAAATATATCACAAAAGAAAGTGGAGTCATGCAAGTGAACGAACGATTAACTCGACCTTTTTTTTTTCATACTAATGTAATGAGCGACAACTGAACGAACTACTTCCCCAATACTTATTTTTATTATAAAAAGTCAAACATACTTATTTCTAAGAAGCTGATAAGTTGACATCAGTATTGAGGTTGGAAAAAAAAGTACCTAACTGAAACTCCTTGACAGGATTAATGTCTGGCAAACAAGTCTGGCTAGTGAAAAATTTGTTTTGGCTAGTGAATCAAACCTCTCACTAGCCACTGGGCTAGTAAGCTGAAAAGTTAGTCTCGGGCCCTGCTACACCGCTGTAATATTACGACAAAGTTAGCATAACGAGATCTGAATAGGCTAGTTTCGAGCTGCGGCAGAACAAAAGAATCAAGTCGAGGTTAATGTCTCAAAAAGAGGGGGGGGGGGGCTGATTAGAGGGGGGGGGCGCATATTACAAAACCGACTTCCAAACGGGCGGCTTATTAGAGGGGGGGGGCTAATAGAGACGGGGGGGGGCTTAGTAGAGCTTTTGCGGTATTTTATTTTCATTATGGCATCGTGTTGATCATGTACAGTCTGTACAGATAGCTGCACTGCTTTCTCTAATACATCGCATTTTTCAAGTACATAATTGCTTATGGATGTCTAGAAAGCGACGGCATAGAAAACCGACTACCTAGACAACTTTTGATCCTAAGAGACCGAGGAGTGTGGGTTTTTTCATAGGTTCGCTAGCCTGCATTAAATAACGGAGGATTTTTTTGTATAAACGTTACTGGAATCTCGGTGAAATGGAAGGAGAAAAAAATTTTCAGCAGAGCGAAACTGTTGGCAATTACGACATATGAAACAGCAAACTGTACCACTTAAAATTACAGAGTTTAGTATCGAGCGGCCAGGGGCACAAACACAGCGGCAGGAAACCATTGAAAGCATCTGCAGTTTAGTTTGGCCATGTTAAAACCTTTCGTCTCGCTGCCAGGGCCGTAGCTAGCGGGGGTGCAAGGGGGGCAGCTGCCCCCCTGGACCTGTTGAGCCAGAAAAACCAAGTCTGTGAAATGGAATTGTTTTCTTTAGACTCAGTTATTTTGATTGTAGTGACTTGCAATTGTTTGCCATTTTCATGGCCGAGAAATTGGTTGGTTCACGATGTGTGCAAATAGCAAGCAAAAGGAAGCAAAACCCCCTATTTAAGTTTGCGTGTATATGCACTATTTGCAAGGTTCATTCTAATTTACAGAGAGTGCCTGTCATGGTGTAGCCTGCGTCGCAGACGAACCAAAATCCCGGTTAGTAACGTCTGCGAAACAGCGCCAAATTCCTTGTTCTGTACCAGAATTTGAGTACGCGTTATGATTGGCTCGTTAACAAAAACCTTTTGTTAACGAGCCAATCATAACGCGTACTCAAATTCTGGTACAGAACAAGGAATTTGGCGCTGTTTCGCAGACGTTACTAACCGGGGTTTTGTTACGTCTGCGACGCAGGCTAGTCATGGCGCAGCCTGGAACTAGTCTAGTGTAGTAGAAAACACCTGCCTTTTCACACTTATTCGAGGTCGATATTTTGGATACATATCTCATGACAAGTTTCGTGACAATTTTCTGAGGGAGGATATCCCCAGACCACCCTACAAGGCTCCTGCCTTCGACACTCGCGATAATGCCTCCCCCCCGCCCCCCCACGTTACAAAAATCCTAGCTACGCTGCCCTGGCTATTTAACTGTTGAACATTCGTATAGACACTTCGCCTAACATATTAGTTTATATCGACGTTTTCGTGTATATGTTCCGTGGAGGCATTCTTGTTGTCATAGTTCGTGCTGTTTTGTGTACATAAAATCCAAGGAGTATTCAAAGAGTATTCAAGCACCAAAAGAAGTGTTCATAGCAAGTTAATTTTGTCTTGCATTATGTTTTGAAATGTTTTAATTGGTCGATGGCAACTTTAAAAAAAGCTCATCCAGATATAAAATGGAACATAAATTTACCGACTTTGGTATAATCCTATATCTTTTCCCATCCGAACCAAAATTCAAGGAGTTTTCATTATTTACAAGCACTTTCAGCAGAAATTCTTTCCAAGAGCTTTTCAAGTGCCCTTGAAATCTAAAATTAAATTCCAGGGCTTTTCAAGGACTTCAAGGAGTAGCACGAACCCTGTTTTGTTGTTATTATTCGATAGAAACGCCGGAAGTGAGCTTGTGGATGAAACACTACGAAGAACGGACGATAAAGACTCGGGCTTTCCACCGGAAGCCCGAGTAACAATCACTGAAACCAAAAGCCACTTTGTGAGGCCCTGCCAGGTTGGGGGGCGAGGGGGGGGGGGGGAGGTGGGGTTTTCCCCGTGTCACTTGCCTAAATTTTAAAATCTCCCGTGTCGGTGTTTAAATAGCTAATTCTCGGCCTTGATTTCACTGTCGGAATTTTGCCGGGGATGATGCCTCTCGTCGGGATTTCATTTTATTTGCTGTCGCTACTTTTTGGGGGCAGGGCCTCCTTTGTGGCAAGCTTAGTTCCCAGGGTCTCCCCACCCCAGAGGGAAACGAGGTTGCTTGGCGCTGTCATTCGCTCGCCATGTTTGTGTACTCCCGCGGTGGGGATACTTAGGCCCCTTCCATACGTATCTGGATATTTTTGAAAACGGAATATTTTTCTCCGTTTTTGCCGGTCGTTAGCTTGCGTAGCAAGCGTTTCGTCTCTGGGATTCCGAGCAAAGATATTTTCGATTTTTTAGTCGCGAGAAAAATGGGGCGAAAGCAAACTAGAAAATCCGAGCAAAACATCGAGAATCCCGTTGCCCGGTATTTCTTTGCTATGAAACCCCACGGAAACGCTTGCTACGCAGGCTAGCCTTTCGTCCACACTTAAACGGCGTTTACGGGCACCAAAAACGTAGGTTTCCGAAAACGGTCTCCAGAGTAGAGATTTTTAAAAACGCCGGCTTATCGTATTTGTGTGAGTCCAGTTTGTCGCGGTGTGCGTTGGGTATGCTCTGAAAGGGAAGCCGTCCTATTCCTTAATCGTATTCCATCGTGTTTAGAGTTTACGTGTGAACGGCTGAAAACGACTCGAATACGCTACGTGTGGACGCGTAGTTAATCGAAAACGGAGAAAAAACTCCGTTTTCAAAAATATCCGGATACGAGTGGACGGGCCCTTTTTTGAATATATTGTTCAGTTTCCCTTTCGAGAGGCTTTTTACGAATCCTTTTTTATTATCGGTCGCAACTGAACCAAAAATAATCCAGTGCACTTCCAATACTAAGAATATAATTTGCAGCAAGAATGCTGTGTTTGAAAAATACATTTCAGGCTCGAACAATTTCGACTGATAGTGAATGGGCTACCTACCCTGGGTGCCAGAGGTTGGTCGACGGTTGCAGTAAATGGTACGCATCAAACATCCAAATGAAAATTTGCATGAGACGGGCGTGTTCCATTTACACAAACATTCCCAACCGTCGGATTTACACAGCGATCGAAGCCAAAAGGCCTGGAACTGGTAGAAATGAGCAAATGGAACGCACATTTCCGTTTGGAAATTTTGGACTACCTTTCAAGAAATTCCGTTTTCCCCGGAAATTTTCCGTTTGGGAAGACCAAAATAGGCTTTCCATTTACATTCCAACCGAAATTTCCTGATTTTCTGGTAAATGGTAAACAACCAGGGTCTGTGCTACCCAATTAAGTATCGGAAGCAGTCAAAGGCTATGCATTCCCTGCTACCAAAACTGGTAAATTCTTTGTACCAGCGCAGGAATCACTATTTTAACCGACATCCTGAATACAGTACACAGCCAAAATATATTAATACTCTGATTCTTTGAAAATTAACTATACTGATGATTTTCAGAATGCACAAGTTTGGGAACTTTATGAGCCAGGCCATCAAAATAGCGAGCCGGTCCCATTTACAAACGAACTATTGTATCCAATTCGAACAAAATGGATAGCGCACTTAGACACGATACATTTTTTTCTTCCTTTGTCGAAGCGTTTGTTTTTACACACATGTTAACTCATAGTGAATCATGAATTTTAATAGTTGTGTGGCCATTTACAAACCTATTGAGTGTTGCATGGAACTCATTCAAATGCGTTTAGCTTTACTAACCGACAAAACAATTGACCACGGTTGTATTTATTCAAAGCCACTATACAGTGACTATAATTTCTCCGTTCAAGCGACGGCCAATTCATGAGAACCTATTCAAACCTTCGCCAAAAGACGCAATTTAAATGTTGCCTAGGAGCCCACCACTAGCAAGATGTCAGATGTCATACAAATGCAATTTTCCCTCAGTTAAATGGACCTACTCAAAAGCCCATTAAGTGGGTGAGAAACCATTCTGATCGTGTTTAGCCCGCACAAGCCAAAGTAACCAGTAGAACTTATTTAAGCGACGTTAAGCTAGTGAGAACCTATCTGAGCCGCTCGTCAGGAGAAACCCATTTAAATACAAGGAAAACATTAAAATGCAGTTAAGCCCGGGGAAGCCACTATAATGCCATGACCACCTGCACCGTGTTCCCATAAAATCCACCTGTCTTTATGCGTATGCGTTTTATACTGTAATATTTTCATCAGTGATGAACAAAAAAACAGGACTACATGCGCGACAAAATAATCTTTGAGGAGCCATGCTTAAATCTGTTACTAAAAAGCTGAAACCCTTTATAGAAGCGAAACTCAACGAGGATTACGTCTCGATCGCGAACGATGGAAATCTGTACTGTCTCGATTACATTGAGGAGCGACTGAAACGCTTAAATGTAGAGTCTGGCCTCGAATTTATCCGTCCTGAAGCGGTGTCTGAGGACGTATCTTTAATTTCAAGCAAAATAATCGAAGTGGGGGAGCTTCTGGAGTCTTCGTACCCTCATCTCTACAATAACGTTTCTAAACAGCTCAAGATTAAGCTACGAAGCGAAGTGATCGTTGGTGACGTTTTTCGGAACTTTGGCCGCGAGTTGTTTCGTGACGGTGTAACTTGGGGTAGAATTGTTTCGTTGTTCGCATTTGCTGCCGCCATAAGCACCGACTGCATTACACAGGGCCGACCAGAACTGGTGAAAACCGTCTTAAGCTGCGTACGCCTTTACGTGCTGGATCATTTGGCGGTCTGGATACGAAGGCAGGGAGGATGGGTAAGCTAATGCACTCTGATTTCGCAGTTTATTTATGCTGATAAATGTAAACATGTGGGCTTGGTGGTGCGTTTTAGCTGCGCTACGTTTTTTCCTTGTCGTTGCAAATTTGACAGGCGCTTTTTCCTTGAAAAACATGCAAAGGAAAATAATTCAGAACTGGAGCTTCTGCGCCAACAAAACTTTAGCAGCATCAGAGCTTCTCTGTGGTTTAAAACATTTAAGGAAATTTCAAATTGCCAAAAAACTCAGTAGCAAATACTTTGATTTATAATTACACAAAACGCAGAAAGCAGATCCAAGTGAATATTTATGACAATATTACTCGTTACCCGGAGTCTGGAGTCTTCCCTTCCTGCGTCCATATCAACAGATGAGAACCCTTTTTACGTTTTTGAACAAACAACTTAAATTTCGCCATGTTTTTAATTTCAAGTTCAAACCGTCAACCGAATAACTAATACAATACGGGAAATCAGGCATATTTCGCCGAATACAAAATGTCCGAAATAAACGATTGATTCACAGACAAGACAACAAAACCACAGAAACATTTGCATAAAGCCGCAAGTGCGATCTTCAGCTGCCCGATTTGATATACGAGGTGACTAATCAAGTTTCTGACACGAATCGGTTAAGCCGCTGTTACACGTTGAAACTTTTAGCTGAAACTTGTGTGCAACGGCGATGAGAAAGTTTCAGCAGGCATTGCACCGTGTAACATGAAAGGTCGAAACTTGTTCGGGAACGTTGAAACTGGTCTCGAAATTCCCGCAAAACTAGTTCCATGGCTTACGCAGCGTAGCCAGACAAGACCGAGCGAGACCAGTTTCACGAAGTGGTGTTACACGGTGAAACTCTTGTTTTTATCACCATTGCTATCGTTGCGACCGTTGCAGAAGTAGAAAGCGGTTCTACTTTTCGTGAAACTTGTCTCGCAACGGAAGTTCGAAAACGTTTCACGAAACCGACCATTTTACACGGTGCAACGCCTGCTGAAACTTGTTTCGCAGCGCCGTTGCACACAAGTTTCAGCTAAAAGTTTCAACGTGTAACGGCGGCTTTACTATTCCTTGCTCCGAAACTGATCTTGGCTCAACTTTAAATAGCACTTTTTTTTAGAATGATGGACCATACACGGAGAGAGCGAAAATAAGATTTCTCTTGAAAATGGAGTCAGCAAGATCAACACGCGAAGGAAAAAATTCCAGTCGTGAAGTAACCTGAATGAACGAACCTCTGTGTTCACCATGTATTACTTCTCCTAAGGACGAGTTCTTAGGAAATATGTAAGAATATAATACTTCTTTATTCATATTGCTAATCATGAGAAACACTCAGGCTAAAAACGTGCAAACAATTTTCGAAAAATCCCGAATGTTTTAAAAGATTTCTGAAGAAAATCTGTCGAAAAGTCGCAGAAACGGAGAATAGAGAGAACTTAATCGGGCTGCTACGTCACGAGAATTTTGCTATTTTAGGTCAATTCTGGGCTAAAGTCATTACTTTGAACCATAAACAAAATGCTTCTGTAAAACTACGACGAAGATATCAAAAAAATTTTATCATGGAGGGCTAACCATAATAAATTTCTTGATGATTTTTGAAGACGTAGCATCAAAACTTGAAAAATTTGGCCAAATTTTTCAAGTTTCAATCCATTTCCATCCTTGCCATCCGTAGCAACAGGCGAGAGGAAACAGTTTCAGTACCTTCAAATAGTCTTTAATAATAACACTAGACCTTTTTTTTTGGAATTAAATTGATGTGCTGACACCTTTTAGCTTTTTTAATATAAAGTTGCCAAATAGCGTGACATTGCCCCTTTAAGGCGGTAAGAATACCGCACGTAGAAAATGAAACGCAGGCGAGGTTTCTTTGAAACAGTTCCGAAAAAGGTAGTGAAAAATGCTATGAATTTAGAAATGGATTAATTTATATTCTGGTTTGTTTTTCAACAGATTGACTTGACCAAAAAGTTCAGGTGTATAGAGAAGCGATACTCACTGGCATTTTTTGTCAGATGGTTTGACAAGAACACTACATGGTTAGTCAACTTAACTATGGACGGAATGTACTCAGTGCTTTATAAAATAACCGATTACATTGACCTTGTAAACAGCGGCTAGCTGAAACACTTCTGAATCAGTCTCAAATTATATGTACTATTCAACAGCTTGAGTCATGAAGATTAACGTTTTAGTAATGGTGAAACCGCGAATAGAAACTTTGAAGTCGAGAAGGAAGCGGTAGTCGGGAGCTCAGCGGTTATAAATTCTGGGTCCGTGTAAACTACAGTTGTTGGCACTCGAAACAACAACTGTCAAATGAACTCCCAACACGGTGTTCGAACCCACCCAACGTGTTGGGCAAAACACAGTTGGATGTTGTTGGCCAAAAATGCTGGGATCGTCTGCACGGGCCTCAAGGGTATTTACGGTTAGGATAGAAAGGTTATTGGCCAAGCGTGAAGTCAAGATGGCGAGATATTGGCCAAGTTTATTTTTTGCGTGTTTATGGACCGAGACGAAGTCGAGGTCCATAAACACGCAAAAAAGAACCACGTTGGGTGGGTTCGAACACGCCATCCCGCCATCTTGACCGAACAAGCTTGGTCAAAAAAGGATTTATTATAGGACTCAAAGGACGCTATTGAAAGACAGTAAAACGCGGGACGAACGGGCTATCCCGAGCGGTCAAGATGGCTCCATCTTGACCTCGCGGGTTTGCAAATTGTGCGTACTTGTGGATAAATCCTGGCTACGCCTCTGATTTATGTCTACAGTCAGGATGAAGGTCAGAATCAGGTCAGTGGATACGGTTGGGATATGGTCAGGATTATGTTACGGTTATAAATCAATGATTACGGTTGGGGTAATCAGTTAGTACGGAAAGACGCTTCCCGTTTGTTTACTTGGGGTTTCGGCACGAACCTCCGCCTTAGTGCTAACCTGGGTATCAGCCCGTCCTCCTGGCTACCTTAGCGGCAACCCTCCATATTAAAATGACACCAAAATCTTAATACTAAACAGGAATTCGTAAGTTTAAAGTGAATGGACAATTCTTGGTTTTCACATGACGTCATAAAAAACTAAAATTCAAAATTAAACAAACTTTTGCATTTTTTAGCTTCATCACGTAAAAGACGATATAGAAATGTATCTGCTTGCATGTTTTCAGCTCGGTGGCTTGCTTTGTTTTGAAAATAGAGCAATTTGAATTTTAGATTTTATTACAGTGTGTGACATAAACATGTCTGCTCACAAGCATGTCACGTACATGAAAACATCGATTCCCCGCGTATTTTTTAGGTCTGAAAAGCCAACATGATAAGAGAAGCGTCTATGTGAATGTTTGCAAGCTCAAAACAGAGAAGAAAGCCTTTGAGAAAGCAAAAGTAAATTCCAAATGTTTTCACTCGTTTCCGGCCGCCATATTTGTGCCCCTCAGAGGGACACTAACATGGCGTTTCCATACTAAACTCTATAATTTTGAGTGGTACATTTTGTCGAATAACTCGAGTACGGGATACCGCACAGCCCTGAGACTTTAGTATGTTGTTTATTTATTACTATTCTACAATATGTCAATTTCTTGACTTTATCTATCGAATGGTTGATGGTTTTATTTTTTTACTTGCGTGACTGAAAACCAAGAATAACATTCTTCTAAAATAAAGATTAAGTGTAGTTTTATCTGTTTGATGAAATGAAAAGTGCTTGTGCCGTCTCAACAAGAGAAAAAGCCACTTTACCTTTAAAGAAAACCACAAGACTCAGGCGTGGTCACACATGGGTAGTTAGCGTAGGTAGCGCCCAAAGCTACGTGGAAGAAGCCTCAACTAAAGCAGTAAACTTATCAATTATATTGGACAGACCAAAATAACCAACTACAGTGTAGTTAGTTTATCTGATAAGATCACAAACTTACTGCTTAGTGAGTTGACGCCACCAAGATAGGTATAAGAAAAGATCCAAAATAAAGACTTTATTTTCATCCAGGTTTGAAAAAAATATATACATATATATCGTATAAAAATAACTATAATAAAAATAACTCTATGCCAAAGTTCAACCGATTCATCTTCTGGTCTTATTATCGTTGTACTGAATGTAAGTATATTTTCAAAAATATATCTGCACAGTATACATTAATTTCGTTCAACGAAAAACAAATTTCTGAAATAATATAATTAGGACAATATTTACGTAAGGTACAATTCAATCTTCACATGGGCATTTTATGAGGACGTATT
>JAEMWC010000197.1:62500-87500 GCA_016490735.1 Pachyseris speciosa
TGTAATGGACTCGTAATCGCAGTCCAAACCTGTAGTCACTGTGGTACAAATTGTTCGTTTTTCTTTCCTCCTCAGCAGGCTTTTCTTCCACAGGTGTGGTTTTATCCGCATTAACCCCTTGTTGGGCATTCAAACTCGCTGAGCACGATTCACAAGTTTGACTGGATTCAACCGAAGCATTTTCGCTCTCATAATCACCAATTCTCGTTGTCTCAGTAAAACTTTGGTTTTCATTTTCTACTTCCGGTGTTTCTTCTAATTTTGACTCCGTGTCGTCGGAATTTGGTGTTGATTGTTCCTCTAATGTAGTATCTTCTGTTTCTAATATTGTTTGGAGATGTTCCATAGCATCTTCGCCAGGTTTTTGTTCCTCTAAAAAGACAAATAAACAAACCAAGTTGCACTTAAATACAAAAAAGTCGTGCTCTTACACTAATTTTGAAACGAGAACAAGCAAGCGAAAAGCATTAGCTGAAAGCTTTCTTCCATAGCCCATAAAATGAAAAGTCATACGATTGGCTCACAGACTGGGCCGAGAACTTGAAGGAGTAATGGATAAGTCGCTGAATCAGAATAGGCATTTATCTATTTGCTTAATTTACCGCGTGCACTTCGTTTAACACTGTTCGTTTTAACACTGTTTAAGCTTAACACTGTTCCCTGGGTGCATTAAGATGTATGAACTTGTGTGGATTTGGGTTTGACCCAATGTATCTCTGGATATTGAATTGTGGCTTTAGTTAAGTCTGCCCGCCCACTCTTTACTCCGAAGTACCTACACTGTATGCTTCTTTCCACACCCAATACTC
The DNA here is from genome assembly GCA_016490735.1 of Pachyseris speciosa. Lineage (NCBI taxonomy): Eukaryota > Metazoa > Cnidaria > Anthozoa > Scleractinia > Pachyseridae > Pachyseris > Pachyseris speciosa. Next base: position 63,310 of record JAEMWC010000197.1, read on the forward strand.
TGTTGTGCTGGTAAGAGAACTAAAGCCATTAAATTTTGAAGCACTTACTGCACAGCCAACCTCATTAGAGAGATAACCCCACCTTTCCCACCCCCCGAGGAAATAAGCTGTGCAAATCTAGAAACAGGTCACGCGAGGGAAGCGGTATTCACCTTTGCTTTCGCTGAGCACCACATAGGCTTCATCTTCATACGCACTGTTTTTGAAAACGTCGAATATCAGAACCTGCCCGTTACCAAGCCCTACCCACAATTCCTCGCCAACTGCCATCACGGTAGTGACACGTGAGTCGCTGAATGCAATAACCTATGGTACAAAGTTCAAACAGATCACAAGACGTATCGTCTGAATTCATAGCTGAGAAAGAGGTTGGACGCCTTGTGAGGTGTACATATTTTAGTGAATGTTCATCATCTCTGATAAACGAAACATTTTTTAACAGGCAGATCACTGAAAGAACAGAGCCCCAGTGAAACAGAGAACATTGTTTGGGGCTTAGATCTGATAATCAGAGGTTACGGATAAAACGTGGTTGGCTTTAAGTTGCTGTTATAGTAACAACAACAACAATCTTTATTATTTACACCTTTTTTTACTATTAGCGTTACATTTTTAAAGGAATTTTAGAGCTATAAACCACTGCATTATGTAAACCTCACAAGGCGTTCAACCTCTTTCTCAGCTTTGTAATCTATATGCACATAACCATCACATAAACGACGCCTCGACACAATGTGTGATAAAAAAATGGGAAAATAAATCATGACCATGTCTTATTTCAACGTGACCTTAATAATCTCTGCAGCTGGAGTCGTCTAAACAGTATGGATTTTAATATCAAGAAGTAAGTCAATGAGGATATCCAAGAAAAAACAGCCCTTGGAGGCAAACCTTGTTATGTACGAGTCATCCTGTTTCAGAGTACAAGGACCTTGGTTTACTTGTGAGTCATAACCTCTCCTGGAATTCTCACATCAATCACATAGTTTCCAAAGCAAACAAAATGTTGGGTTTAATCTTGCGTACATGCAAAAATCTATTTGATGTACCTACGTTAAAGACTCTCTACTGCTCATTAGTGAGATCCCAGCTGGAATATAGCTCGATTGTTTGGTCACCTCACAGCAAGAGAAACATAGATTTAATTGAACGTGTGCAGAAGAGAGCCACAAAGTTAATTTTAAAATCTGATAGTAATTACGAATCTCGTTTAAAGGAGCTTAATCTCGTGTCTCTTGAGCAAAGACGCTTTATAGCCGACGTAAATTTTTTGTATGAAGTTTTGAATGGTTACTTTAATGTAGATTTTAGTGGTTTTTTAAGTTTTAATTGTCTTGGTGATCGTTATACCTTTCGGAGTTTTGACTCTTTGAAATTAAGGGAAAACTTTGCTAGAACTACCAGTTTTAAAAACTCATACTTTGACAGAATTGTGGATAGCTGGAACAGTCTACCGTACGAGGTCCGCCTTAGTCACAATGTACATTCATTTAGGCGTGGTGTTGTAGGGTTTCTGGGCCGGCTTGGTAATTTTTAGTCTCTGGATGGAACTGTCAGGTCTAGTCGATTTGTCACATTGCGCTTGATTGTTCTGCATTTTTAAGTGTATTTAGAATATGATGTTTATATTACTTTAGTTTTTTTCATGTAAATAGTATTTATGGTGTTGCGCCTTGCATGGGGTCTCTGGCTCTTTTGTGTAACTCCAATGGCTCCTTTCTTTACTTATTTATTTTTTTTCTCATTAGTAGTATAAGTTGCCATGAATTATAATTAAAAAAAAGCATAAAATAAAGAAGAGTGTTGCGCCCCTCGGAATTTTCGTACCCTTGAGTCCGAGCTAGTGTCCAGACTTGTGACGTTATCCACCTTGAGGAGAATGTCAAACGTCACGTGATCCAGAAGCAGAAGGCAGGATGACCTGAGAGCATAAATGTATTAAAGGAAATTAATATTTTGTGGGTTTTATATTTCACTATCAAGAAATGATGTTTTTTTTTCAGGACTTGTCATTCATGACCAGAAAAATCCAAACCGTGGCACAAAACAACGCTCGTTAACATGGAACCTCGACTTCTTACCCTCTCACTGTGCACCAGACGCCATGTTTACCGTGAGTCAGCTTGGAAACCTGGTGACGACGAGAATTGGACACCACCAATGAACCAAGCTCAACCAAGCAACTGCAAGAACAATTGATAAAAATATTTCTTTTAGAAATGTATGTAATGTTAATGAAACACTCGTGTTTTCTGCATTACTTAGCAGATGGTGCAAAAATATAATCGGTTCACTGGATAGTTTTAAAAAGATGAATTAAGGAAATGAACTCTAAATTCAGTAGATATTTTAATCCATTAATAGTAATGTTGACTTAAGGCTATTTATTCCTTGCATAGTCTTAATAGTTTTTAATATTATCGTATACACGCAATTTTTGTCTCTTTTAGTTTTTAGTTTCTAGCTTACAAATTAGATAAGAACACATCAACCACGCGGTAATTTTTTATTCTGTATAAATGGATGCTTTTATGATGATGATGATGATGATGAACGCTTTCAGTGCTACAACTTGCTTCCTATGGGGGGCGTATTAGAGAGGGGGGATTAATAGAGAAAGAGAGAGAGAGAGAGGGGGGGGGGGGCTTATTTCAAATCGTAAACACGCTGTTTTCATCGTAAAATAGTTTTTGTACAACTCAAAAAAACTGCAGAGAAAGTTTATTATTTAATAAAGAGCAGCAAACAGCACTATGTATTGGAGTGTATATTTGTTTAAAAACAAACCAACTGGGCTGCACGAAGTGGACTTCGTAAGAGAGAAAAGGAGGGACTAATTACAAAATCTCATGTCCCCAAAACGGGAGGGGGGTTATTCCAAACGGGGGAATAATTAGAGAACGGGGCTTCATAGAGCTTTTACGGTATCATTATCATTATCATTTAAGTGTTACCAGCAAAGTGAAAATGGAGGCAAAGGAAACTATGATTCCATATACTCTATGAACGGGAGACAAACAGAGCCGGATTGTTTCTTTCTACTCACGAGAACAATAACATTCAACGCTCAATGTTGCTCACAGCAATCAAGAAAACCAAAATCCAAGGATCGGGCTAACCACGGGAATTTGATTGTAAGGTCTGTCCCCAGGGTAGGGATTTTGATCGTACGTGATGTCCCCAGACTAGTGATTTTGGTCAGTTTGAAGTACATTTGACCACCTTCACTTTAATCCGGGTGGGGATTTTGACCAATTATGTTATCCCGGGGGTGGGGAATTTGACATTTTTTTAGAATGTCAAAATCCCCCCCCCCCATGCCCGACACCCCCCCCCCCCCCCCCGGCTTAATTAACATTGATAGGTGCATTAGTGATGGTACGTTTTTTTTATGTTTGTACATGGCCTGTGTAGCAGGCGCAAATGCCGGTATGGGGCGCGAGAGAAAAATAGCGGGAGTTGGAAAGGCGCGAGAATGAAAACATCCTTCCACCCAACCGAAATCTAGTCAGCTCCAGTGTACTGATGTGGCTGTTTCCTACGCCCTACAGCTCGATTGTAGCTTTGTTTTCGCAGATGAAATCCTTACGCATGACCAATCAAACGAAACTTCTTAGAACATTCCTGTGGTGCTGTTTGTTTACGGCTGAATTGGTTTATTGTCAACGCCTTCATAACAACATCTTTGTGGACAATTTGATCGCCCTTGTTTTCTTTACCGAACTTGTTCAGACGTTTTTGGTTGCTGCAAAATCGATAAACAAAATTTGTACAGCAATTCACCAGGATACAGATGGCTGATAGTGACTCCACACGGCGCCCATTGTCCACGATGAATGTTTACATGCATGAAATCTTTGTTTTGTTTAATAAGTGTTATTCCATTAGCGTTATTTTTCCTAATGGCGTCAACTTTTCTCAGGGAGTACGTCTAAAGCACAGTCTGAAGTAAAAGAAAAAACTCTCCCATGATCTTTACAAAAACTGAGACAAGAATAAGATGGAAGAGATGAAAGTCACAAAAACAACGACAATGAAATAGAGGCAATCGGCCAAAACTCTACTAACAGTTCTTAACAACCAACGCACATTAAATAATGTGCGTGCATTTCAGCGTTGTGTAACTTTCCTTAAAACGTAGGTTAATTAGTGAACCTTTTCGTCAGAAAAACCAAAACAACCGGACAATAACGAGCTGATCGATCAAAATGATCAATATTTTCTGTCACACTTCCTAATGATTAGCGTGCGGCACATAAATACACACAATTAGGACGCTCGTTTCAGATGAATAACTGCCGTGAAGCAGATAACTACCTCCCAAGGAACTCAGGACGTTTTTCCCTAAAGAGGTGGGTCAGTTGCTAACACTTTACTTCAAAAATAACCTGGCTGTAAAACGATACTCTTAGCACTGATTAAAACTGAAAGCATACGACAATTCGTAACTTACACTCGCAGCAAGGGCAAAAATCTTGGTAAACCATATTGGAAACGACTAAAGCATCGTTTGAACCAAAATGAACTGTTCAAAAAAACTTAACGACAAGTCGGGTAAGGGCTTTTCCTTCAAAGAGACATTGAGATTTGCCGAGAGAAAGGGCGCCAACACAGAATTTACATGTTTACTTTGTTTTACATTTGTCCAACAAAAGATTTTTGTGAGAGGAGACACGTTTATGAAAAGCTAAGATTTCAGGATTCTTCACAATCGCCAGCAGCTTCTCCTCGCGTTGTTTAATCAACACAATATTCTGAGTGCAACAAAGTAGAAGATGCACTCACGCGAAAACAAACGTAATTGCAAAAACTGTTTGCGCTGTTTATCCTTCCTTTACTCACAAGGACACCAAACATAAATTTCACAATTCTTCAATAACACAACTACACTGAAAAAAGGAAACAAAATGCTACAGTCAGTCTTGATTTAGTTTATAGCAACTGCGATTTCGATCAGATAGAAGCTAAAACCAACCTACACATTGTACAGAACAAGAGACAGTACCACATGAAGGCGTTTTCATTTCAGCGCTCACCCTACAGGATTTCATCAAGACTTAAAACGTATGACAACCTTTCATCGGCCACAGTAAACAGCATCGTAAAATAGCGGCAATGCCAAGCAACGTTTAGTTGTATCGTTGGATTTCCTCAGCGACAGAGATTCCATTGAGCTACTTTTGCGAGAACAAAAACTGCTAAGGTGATAGCACCGTTGGGTGTGGTTCATTTGCTGATGGGTGTATGTAGCGTAAAAACACTACCACAGCCTTGACAGCATGAGAAACATTACAAGGGTTTTCTTTCGTTCCATATTTCGGATAGGATGCTTTCGTCTGAACTCAGGCTAAATCAAACGGACTGTCATTCCAATGTTCCGTGAACAGAAACCTAAATATTGGGTCTTTCTTCCAGGGACGGATCTAGTAAGGCCGCACCCCGCTTTCAATTCAGAACGTGTCCAGTTTCGTAGACTGAAAATGTTTTTATTCAATAACGCATTCAGTTAGTTAGTTAACAATTAGGTAACTTAAGAATTGTAATTTTAGTCATATTTTATGTAACGATCTTAATACCTTATTGTAAGGATCAGTTGAATATTTTGATAGAAACTGCGCGGTATAAATCTTAATTTATTATTAGGTTTTCTAATAATCAAATGCATTGTTACTTGAGTTAGCATTCATTCAAGGTTAGCATTCAAATCATATTGAGTCAGATAAATGCACGCTTACAACTTTAAGAACTTGCCTTCATCTGATGTATTTACATCGTAGTCTTCGCTGGCATTGACGAAATCTGTACAGCGTTTAATGATACACACGCTCGTAAAAAAAAAACAAACAAACAAAACAAAAGTCAATCTGTATTGATTATTGGGTCCTACCTCCCATCGACAATGACCACACTGTTTCCGCAGCCACACCACACATTCTCATTCACGAGTGTTATGCACGTGACCGGTGAACCGCCCACTCGGATGTGAGAACCTTCAGAAGGGGCTTCCTGTCCTGTGGCATTCTGGGAAATAAACACAAACCGCATGGGTCTTGATTAAGGAGGTAGAATAGGCTAGTTTCGAATTGTGGGTGGAAAGAACCAAGTCGAGGTTCAGGGGAATAATTTGCATTTTCTTTTCATAGGAAAATGCAAATTATTCCCCTGAACCTCGACTTGGTTCTTTGTTCGCCCACAATTCGAAACTAGCCTATTAATTGTTATTCAAACAAAGTAAGAGGGAAAGACCAAACTGAAGGCAACCTAATAACCCAAGCAGGCCTTTTTCAAATCGTGTTTCACAAAAAAAGGAAATCATTTATCCCTTTATATATAGAAGATTCATAAAAGCAAAAATGGAAAAGATTTCAAAATCCCTATCACCTCGCGCAGGTGGTCACTTGGTTCATAAGACAAATTCCCGCTGGTGTAGTTATTTCGTCATGTAACAATGAACTAAAAGAAAGGATGTAACCGGCCATTTGTGATTTCCTCTGATGAATCTGAATCACTGTCCTTAAAATTTCGATAAGCGGCCAGTCAAAGCCTCATTGCTTCGGAAAATACTCGGTAGTTGTCACCGAGAGGTTCGCCTTTATTTCCAAACTGTACGTGGGTGTTGAGACTGATGCTCAAAATTAAAGTGTAGAAGTCACAATGATTTAACATTTAAACATTTGTTGGCATGCGTCCTTTCATTTTCCGCTCTTTCCGCCGTCCGTCCGCAATTAGACAACAATCAGAACTAAATGCAGTGAACAGGAGATATTCTCTTGCACCTGTAGAACAGCAACCGACCCATCTGCTAAAGCTGCAAACACTTTTCCTTCCGACATATGCGCAATGTCGATCACAGAGTCACTAAGTTGGATACACCACACTTCCGCACTGTTGGATACATAACAAGGGGTTAATAGGGCACAACTAAGGCAAGATTCAATCAATAGATGGGACATTCAAGGCTGGCTTCAGAAGGGGAAACTTGGGCACCATATTAGGCGCAATTACGTTGCTTTGTGTTTTCAGCATTGATTCAACTGTACATTCGTTTGTCCCAGAGCTACGCGCTAGATATCAAAGATAAACACGGGAGGTAATTTAGAAATTGCACAGTCTTACACGGTGTGTCCACAGACATTCCTCATGTCTTACCACAAGGTTGCAAACTGGACAGGATATTCTCTGATGCTCCTTAAACTGATATCAAAATTTGTTCTAAGCCTCCCAACAACATCACCAATAAGAACGCCAACAGTAACAACAAATCGTACGATATCAACAACAACAACAACAACAACAACAACAACAGGAAAACGTCAACACAACAGGGACAACAAACAAGTTTACAACGTCAGCAATAAACAAAACCAGCAACAAACAACAACACAACAACAATAAACTTTCCACCTGAGCTGTAGATTAAAGGCGTGCATATACCACGACACCGTCCCCACCAAAATGGTGCCATCATCCAACATGTCAGCGCACAAAACACGTGACTTCAGCTGTGAATAAAAGAAAAAATATTCTCTAGTCAGCTACCCAAAATAGTTTTCCCGAAGAGGTAAAAAGACTGAAGTGAACGCGCCCAGTTACAAGAAGTTGAAATTGGACAGATGTAACTGGATATCCACGTGATGTTGGTCTTAAGGAGAGCTCAGTTTGATCGGTAATTATCCAAATGAGAAGCAAAATTGAATGACCGCGTAATGGAAGTCAAATCTGTTTTAACTCAAGTATAGTTACAGGCTGCACTGGAAGAAAAAGTCCGGGTTGCCAATCAATCACAAAATTCGTGTACAAATTTGAAAAATGATATTTTTATTTACAGGATAACAAGAGACCATGTTGGCCTTTACTCGGCCTTCCCGCAAAAGGCAATTAGAAATTGCAATTTGCTACTTCCCTGATTCACCTTCACGATTGTAATACTATGACAAAGTTAGAATAAAAAGATCTGAATTCCTTTCCATATTTTATTTTCACTATTGCATCATGTTCATCATGAGCAGATAGTAGCACTGCCTTCTCTAATACAACGCATTCTTCAAGTACAGTCGCAACATTGCTTGTGTTATGGATGTCTAGAAAACGATGACCCAATACACGACGGCATAGAAAACCGACTTGAGTAGAAAACGATGACCCATAAAAACAATGAATGATTAGTGGCTTTTGACTGCTTTTGATCCCAGGAGTTTGTTTCCTCATATAGGTCCGCTAGCTTGCACTAAAGACCATTACAGAACGCAGGGTTTTTTGCCATAAACGTTACTGGAATCTCGGTGAAATGTGAGGAGAAAAAATATTCAGCAAGGTGAAACTGTTTGCTGAAATACGAAAGAGAGTATAAAGGTTTCTGCAGCCAAATCTATAGTTGGATTTCACGTCACGCAATTAAAAAATATAATCGCTTATCATTCAAAAATAATGTCAAGAAATTGAGATGTTGTACAAAAATAGTAAATAAACTACCTTTAAAAGTCTCAGGAGTGTGTGATATCCCGTACTTGAGTTATTCAGCAAAATGTACCCCTCAAAATTACAGCGGTTTAGTATGTAGAAGCCACGGACACGACTAAAACATGTGGAGTTCATTGTGGCTATGTTAAAGGAGCACTGTCACCGGGATTTTTGCTGTTTTTGGTTCAGTTCTGCCAAAATTACTGCCTTTTACCTGTTATCGTGCAAAAAATGCTCCTACAGAATCAACAAGATTAATTCCAATGAAATTTTAGTAGAAAGAGCTAACCATAATAATTTTTTTGGTGATTTTTCAATGCATAGCTTGAAATTTTGAAAAAACTGGCAAGTTTTTTCAAATTTCAATCCATTTCCATCCTCGTCATCTTACATGGAATACAGAAGTTTATGGTGTCAATGCAGTACTACAGTCTTTGGCAACAAAACTAGACCATTATTTTAAGGTTTCCACTGATGCACTGACAGTTTTAAGCTTTTCAAAGTGATGGTACAATAGCGTGACACTGCCCCTTTAAAACCTTTCGTCTCGCTGTTGAACTTGCAAACAATCCTATTGACACTTCTGTCAACATATTAGTTGTTCAGACCTCGTAAACACAAGGTGAATCGTCACTTTAGCGTTCGTGATGTTAACATTTTGATAACATAGCGTCCTTCGGAGGCCTTGTTTTGTACAACCTCGTCCCCAGGGCCTTCCCAGAGGTACTGCTAAATTTAGCTTGCGCTTGCGCAGAAACGCCCGAAGCGAGCTTTGTGGATGAAACTCGACAAAGACGAAAACGACGAAGAACCAAGCGCATCTTAAGACTCGGCCGACTTCCGGCCGAGTAATAATGATAAAATATCGCGCGATAGCGCGAGGTGTTCAACCAGACACGAGGCGTAGACGGTACAGTCACTGCCCTATTAATGAAAAAACACGGCTGGTAATAGCCAATTAGATTCGAGAATTAAGTGATAGCAACCGCATTAGGTGAAAAGTACTCGAGCAGAGAACCAATCAGAATAGAAAATATTGTTACACGAATTAGAGGTAGAAAGGCTCCTTCGCATTTGTTTAAAGAAAGGTTGTACTACGAACTTGTAAGGGTTGGGTATTTTAGTGTGTGATTATGAGCTCCAGACTTCTATGCGCGATAGCTGATGAGGGTGCAGCCCGAATCAGCTATCACGCTGAAGAAAAATCGAGCTCATAATCTAATTGTTAAATAGTCCTAAAAACATGCGCCCTGTACTTGGTTTTTCTTGTGCAGTTATAAGTTTCGGTTATGCGCGCGCAGGTACCCAGGTTAAAGGTAATCTGATTGGTTGCCTTACATCCACGTCAAGTTGCTTCATTTCCTTCTTGGTGATATCCAGAAGATAAACCTTAGCTGTGTACCGACTGCCACAGAACAAACACACTGGACTTGATAGGTCTGAAACAAATATAACACAGAAGTTAAAACAAAAGACACGTAAATTAAGATGTGCAAACTGGAAGGTCATTCGTTTGATTCCCGTTGGGAACTCGGAATTTCCCCACGGGAATTTTCCCTTTACCGAGTAGGATCGTGATATTGTTATTCATCGATATTTAAATTCACACAGCGTTATCATTAGATTTTTCACATATATTCACGTGCTTGCGGGATGCGGGTAATTTGTGTCTACTTGTCTGTTGTCGTAGTTTGTAACCTGTAAATGTTAAAAGCGGTTTAACAAAACATGATTAGGTGGTGTAAATGAGTCAAATTCCGTCGAAGCTCTCATATTCGTGAAAACGTGAATACAGTTGATATCTTACACAGCTAATGGATGTTAATGAACATATGATTAAGAACCGACGCATGTTTTTAATGATCTCGAAAAAGGGAACAGTTAAAAACTGTTTAAAGAAAAACGATAAAAATCGAGAAATAAACGGGTAAGAAAAGGAAATGCGAATGGTTAAAGGTGTCATCCGCAGGCAAAAAAAGATACAACACGGTAAGATCTAGACTGGAGATTTGAGTCCACAAGGAAAGAAGAAAATTACTTTTAAAAGAAATTAAAATTATGAATACTGCCAATTATTTTCTTCAACTTAAAATCAAAATTACTTTTTCATTTTCAAGAGGTCATTAAGTGTTTCTCACCGCGGAAACGTTTCATCATAATGCATTCATAATGATGGTTCGTCTTTCAGCCGGCTTTTATGAACAATGTAACACTTAACATTCCACAAGGAGACAGAAGAACCCTTGGTTACAAACAACGTTATGCGGCTGTAATAAGGCTGAGTAAAATCAAACAGGAGCTTTGACCGTCTTAGTTACGAAACGGAAAAGGACAGCGTGAGATCACGTAAGTAGTAAGAAGTTAAGGAAGGTAATATTTGCGGTAATCTCGTGAGTTTGCCTGAAAAAAGGAATATGATAACTGTTTCTTCTACTGTGAATTGCCTGATTCTCGCCCTGATTTCAATAACAACCTTCATGTGAAAGGGGCGCAACACAACGTCAGGAATTAATTTGAACAGGGTTTAACGTTGTCCGACAAAAGGAATAGATTTATTGAAGCTATGTGCTAAAAAAGGGGAGTTTTGATTATTAGGAAAAGAAATTGGAGGAACGGGTAACTAAAATCACGACTGACTGACTTAAAAGAAACAGGCTAGTAATAATTTTGAGAAAAAGGAGAACACTTTTGCTCTGGAAATAAGACGCGTTTCAATCGTACTACGATCATCGTCAGTTGCGAGTAAAATTACAGCCGTGAAAAGATAACGCTAATTAGCAAGGGAAAACAAAAGGGGATGACAAAAGTGGAAAAAAGCAGAATGTACAAGGGATAAATTACCGTGAAAGAGTTAACATGACAGAGATGTTTGTTTAAGATGGTTGTTTCCCAATGAATGTGCATGGATTCATTGATTCTTCTTTGGAATTTGGCATCCCCATGATCAAAAATCGAAAAACATAAGGCGGAGCAAGATTTGAGACGTTCCGCATCAAACTGTTCCAGGTGTTAGAAAATGTTCCTACTTAAATGCTCACGAATACGCGACGAGAGGTGGCGGCCAGTTTCATCTAACTAGAGCATTTATTTTCCAGTTTTTGCCATTTTTGTCACCTTTTTTTGGTTTCCTTTGCTAATTAGCATTACCTTTTCATTTTCAATACACTTGTAATTTTATTGTTACACACATCTATTATAAAGTCAAATCTGCTGTAATGTTACTTTCAACTGACGATGATCGTTGTACGATCCGGAAACATGCCTTATTTCAAAATCAAGACTGACTATGTTCAAGTTGTGCTGGCTAACACAAGTAAGGTAAAGCATGTTCGCCAATATTAAAAAATAGATGAGAACTTAGAGGAAGTCATGGCAAAACCAAAGTTTCAAATTTTCAAAAACAATTTACAGCCGAGGGTCTACTCGCACGGACTGAGGCCATCATGATACAGACATTAACGTAAAGTAGGTAGACACTTAAGCCCCGGCTAAACGATCAAACATTTTCGTCCAACAATGTTTGACCAAACGTCCACAGAAAATGATTTTTGCGTATTATTCCTGAAATGTCGACGTTATGTGTGGTACATTTGGTTGCTTTCTACTGCCTGTGCACGCTTTGTTTGAACGATCAAAGATTTGTTTGATCAGATCAAACATGGATGTCACATTTCTTTTCCTTTCACATAGTAACGCACCAAAATTTCTTAATCTCTCGGAGGAAATACTTAAGTGTCAAACAAAACCTACAGCGCGTCGTGCTTTTAGGCCTTCCTTGCGCATACACGCACTACCCCCACCCCCTAAATTTGTGGACTTAAATCAAACACCACATGAGCTTGTGCAAGCCTTATGTTTTTGTGAGAACCCATTTGTGTCCGTCAAGGTGGGGAATTTCATTCTGTCGGTGACGTTAGTTACTTTCTAGCAGTGACTCACAAACTTGTTCCTACCTCGACTAGTTGCCAGCGCGCATTCCAGAATTTCGTGTTGATCCGATTTGTCCAGTTTTTCCTGTTTAGGAATCTCCACTGTAAAGGAACTGACGCGGGATCGCTGAACAAGAAACAAATTAGAGGTTGTTACTGATTTTCACAGCAGAACAGCGGTCGACATTTTCCTAGGTTTTTCACTTGCTACAAAGGGACAAGGACGATCTGCGCAGAATAACAAATAGGTCGCCGAAAACTGGAGGGAGGGGAGGGAGGTGGGAGAAAGTATTTGTGGGTAATTTTGGGTCTAGTGAAGGCAGGCGGCTAATAGCTTAAAGCCTTAATCTTTGTTCAAGCCAAAATATCTTGTATTTCTTTGGGGTAAAGTAATCAAATACAGTATTGCATTGCATTGCATTGCAATGCATTGCATTTTATTGCACTCACTGCATAGGCATAGTCTATTATGTATTGCACTGGGATACATTCTATTACACTGTATTAATTTATGCATTGTACTGTATCGCATTATAACGTATTTCATTTTCAAGAGCGTAACGTATTGTCTGAGATCTCTCCCCTATAATCGTCCACTGCAAAAATGTGCATGTCTCTTTACAGACCTTTGAGGTTAAAATCTCCGTGTCCAATTTCAGAGACGACTGAAACAAAGACCTAAAGATTTAAAGCGGCACATAGAGCTGGTATATGGAAGTACCAGCCCATCCCTTGCCTTGAAGGCAAGGTACCGTAGAGTTTCGAAAGTAGCGGCCACACGAAAGTAACGTTAGTTTTAGGACCTTTCTAGTAATTCCCGGAAGTAATGGCCCACCGGAAAAGGAACGGCCCCTCGAAAGTAACTCTCCAGTCGAAAATACCACAGACTGCAAAACAGTCGGTTGTTATTTTCGTTTTCTGAAGGCGCGAATTGTCGCTCGCTTTGCGCGCGAGCCTCACACGCCCGCAGCGTATTTTTAGCGTCTCTCCTCAGACTCACTCTACGTTTTCACCCTCGCTCCAAACCTTTCGCTTGACGAGACCGACCGATCACGTCCCGTCCACTTTGCATTCGACCAACCGGCAAAAATACGGCTGTTTTGCAGTCTAACAATACCACAGTGAAGAGCGATTCCGTTCCGAACCCTAATTATTCATAGGAAACAAAGTAAATAAATTTCATACTGGTATGAAATAATTTCATACCAAAGTAAATTTCATACCACAACATATGCGCGGTGTCACCTTAAGCACCGTACAAGAATGCCGAAGAAAATCGAAGAATACCGACGAATGTCGAAGGATACCGAACAATCAAAGGGAAAGAGAGAATTACAGTGACATTATGCTTATTCCGCGGTTGTGTTTACAATAGTCGTTTCCTTCAATTACTCACGTGTTTCGGCTACCCACGAGTAGCGGCCCCTTAGGCCTGCTAATAGAGAGCTTAAGCAACGAGGACGACGACGGCAACGAGAACGTCACAAAACAATAGGCTTAATGAGCAAAAACAATCGCTCTACACGTGCGTTTTTCATTTTGGTACATTTCGTTGCCGTCCTCTGCAAAACAACAACGTGAAATGACCAAATTTTATGTTCTCTCGAGAACGTGAGCGCATGACGGCAATATTTTCTTTCTGTTTTCTTACTTTGACATCGTTCATAGCAATTTAGTCCCTGGACAGTTCGCCAGCAGTTTTTAAAGCAATTTTGAATAATCGTGGAAGAGTTACAAAAACGAGAAGTTATATTTCGAAATAACGTTTTCGTTGCTGTCGTCGTCGTCTTTGCTTAAGCTCCCTTATAGACCTTTTTAGCTTGTAGATTTTGTTTTCCCATTGTAGACCACGTGATGGTACCCTAGAGAACTGTTTCTTTGAAATTTCGCCTTATCCACGTGCACATTTACGCATAATTTATGAAAAGACAAAAGGCAAATCCCCTTGGGAAGATCACATGGTCTACATTGGGAAAACAAAATATACAAGCTAAAAAGGTCTATTCTGAAAGTAACGGAAACTGGTCCTTTCAGAACTCTACGGTATCCTGAAATCGACATGGAGAGGATTGAAGAAATATATATACTTGAAAGACTAGTGCTCTAAAACTCATTAATCGAAAACGAAACGTTGCTGTTTAACAGGGAAATTTGTACGTACAACATACCAGTACAACCCCATTTCAAATTTTTTGATCTGTTTAGGTTTCTTATTTAATTTCTCTCTGGTTTTTAAAGCAGCGTGAAGATTAAAACATTAAAACATGTTATAGCAGCTCAAATCATAAGAATCTTTTTGTGATCTTTAATTTCCTCAGATTTGCCATTAATTTTTTCGGGCTTGAAAATAATTGAAAAAACGAAACCATTTCATATCGAGCAAAATTAATTTCATATCATTTTCAGGTTATTTGATTTCCTTTAATTCGACAAGTAGTTCCTTTACAACGCGGCGTTCGCCTTAAACATTAAATATAATCAATTAAGTTGTTTCTTCTTCCATGCAGAAGCGTAGAGCTTGTATGAACTGAGACATTTCTTTATGAACCGAGACAATTATGATGCCTTGTCTTTTAAAAAATAATGTATTGCCATTCGGAAAGCCAAACGAAATTAGAATCCAACCGAATCAAAGGGCGATAGCCGAACTAAATTAAAGCAGATTACATTCTCCAATACTACAAAAGTCGCTCTTTCGGAGGAGTCAAAAGAAATTAGAATCACAACGACATGTTACATTATCAGAGGACGATAAACGGACCAAAAAGACTACATTTTGTACTAAGACTTACAAATTAACATCAGAAACACAAATTTTATTGCCAAAGATAATTACTTGCGCGCAATACAGAACAATAACAGGCGGAATAGGAAAGAGACAGAAAAGACTAAAAACGCGATTTAAGTCTCATTACACAAAACTTATTCGTTTCCTGTTTGCTAAACACATAGACATCCCGCACGTATGATGACACAGTAAAATATTAAACTTTTTCGGATTGGCAATTTGGCCTCAAGTAATTGATGTAAAATATCATTGTTACTGCTGTGAACCGGAGACCGGAAACAAAGCGCCTATGTTATTATTCTCATACAGAAACTTTGCGCAAAAGACATCATTTCTATTCAAGCGAGATTTGGTTGTTATTCAACAAAGTGCTCGTCTGGGACAAGACAATTGACGATTGGAATACGAGTCTGAGTCTTCTATGAGCAATAGATTAGTGAAAAATAGAAATATAATGCCTTTAAAACGAAAAGGATCGACAGCTGCGCGCGTGTGGCTTTCATCTCATATAGTACGAGGCTTCGCAAAAATGGCACTTTCTTTTTATCAAATCATAATGTGTTTCTGGTCAATAAAATGCCAGAGAGCTGCAAACAATTAGTAATTAACGTCATATTTGCGTCACCGGTAACTTAAAGGAACACACGCGCAAGGTTGTCAATAAGGGAATACACAACAATTGAGGAGACCACATTAGCGTCGTTACTAGCAAGCAAGGTCTATTAAAAGCTGGTGGAAAACGATCGCACAGGCCTTGAAGGTCACACTAAACCGTATGTGAAGGATAAGTGTTCCTTTTTTGTTTGGTTTGCTTGACGAGTGAACTATCGGTCAATTTGAACATTAATTTTGGAGGCTATGTCACCAATTTGAAGCAACACTTTGAAAAATCAGGTGAGAATTGCCTATGCACTATTACAAATTCGCTGCATTGCGCCCTTTTGGCGGTCTAGAAGCAATTCTGGTATTAGTAGGGTACTTAGATAAAAGTTCAGCCTATTTGTGGCCACAAACAGATCGAGAAACATAGCGAACCTGCTCCTTTAATCTTTCGAGCCATAGCGCATGTACTCTTTGTGACTCCGCATCGAGTTGACACGCTATTTGTTTCTAGGTGAACAACCAGTGCTGCTGGGGAAACGTAAGTTAAAACGTGAAGTCCAGTAAATATTCTTTGAAAGAAACTGCACTGTTATCGTGTGTCTTAACCTAAGAAAATTCTGCACAAACCACTTGTGTTTCGATTAGAGCCTTTGAATACGGGGTTTCAAACAATTACTTGGAAGTCGTTGCTACTTAATGCAGTAAACCTGAATGTATTTTCAGTTACTTCATTTTCGGGAGCTTTTACACAGGAGGTGAATTCAGCACGTGATAAATCTTGCTCTTGTTTTCAGTCACGTCGAGTGCCATCCACAAAACTAACATTAAACAATAAAGTCCTAAGTGTCGCCCTGCTCTCCATCTCGCTACAAATTTTCGCATAAATTAAACTTTTAACTGTTTGTACTCATATTGATGATAAAAATAAGCCAATTAGCGCGCGAGAATTTTGACAGTTATCAGCTGTAAAGTACGAAATTAACGATAAACACAAACAATGACGAAAGATAAGCCACTGAAATTCATTTACTCAACGACAACTTGCACAACAAGCACTAATGTGAGCGAACAGCTGGACAAGGAAAACAGTGAAAATAGAATAGCCAGCGGGAACAGCAACGTCAAGCCAAGGCGAAAACACCTGTTCTACCTCCCTAGATATATTTTTAGTGATAACTTGAAAACCGGCAGCAGTAGCACATACTTGGATTTCTTGGTTAAACCTGCAAGTAACAGAAAGTTAACGGAATATTCTTCCACCCCTCCCCCCCCCCTTAAAAAAAAAAAAAAAAAAAAACCCGAATCCTCGAGCTGCTGTTTCTCTACCGGAAATCAACTTCATACTATATTATTAAGCCTCTCTTTTATCTATATCCACTGTACTTCGTCTGTATCCCTAGCAATCAGTGTCCTCAAACATAAGCCGTACCGTTAGTTCCTCCCTTGTGGGGGACTTTTCGCCCTGTCCAGCATTACCAATGGCCAAATACTTGGCTTGCTTCTCGTCCAGTATTGATGTTGTCGGGAAAACTCTCAGCTCTTCATAAGACGCCTGGTGAAATTGAACAAGAAGCTAAATTTCGACACCACTCGTGAAATTTATGATAGTTTATACAACCTCGTTCTTCAGCACGATTTGTTTTGTTTCAATTGCAAATATTTTTCAGAATTTTTTTTCAGGACAGAGCTCAGTGAGCACGATTCACCAGTTAAGTCTTTCACAACATTAACAGCAAATTTGGTGACAACGGCCGACTGTTAAATTTGTCGACAAGAACAGAAGCAGTCTAGGTTTCCGTTCAATGTGGATTTGTCCAAGAACAGAAATTAGTGAAATTGAACCACTGACCGTTCGTCTTCTTACAAAACTCGAGTCACTCACTAGGAGTAATAGATATGAAACGTAAAAAGTCCCGTTCTTTAAAGGGGTGACACACTAGGCAATTTTATACGCCGATCGCCGGCGATCAGCGAAAATCGCCTAGTGTGCCCAGTGCAGCGATTGCGATTTTCGCCGATCGCCGCGATCGGCGTATAAAATCGCCGGTATCTGACATGTCAGATATCGGCGATTAAATTCGCCGGCATTCGCCAAGTGTGCCCGTTCACACGATTTTGTACGCTCATCGTTGCGAATCGTCAACCAACCAGATTGGGCGATTTTATCACATGACTTCTCAAAATGGCCGACAACGACGCGTGGTTTTGGACAGAGTAAAAGAAGCAAATCAACCGCGTTCCCAGGGTTCTCCCCTGCAAATCGCCTAGAGTGCCCTCATTAATCGCCAGCGAAATTCGCTGGCGATCAAATTCGCCGTGATCGGCGTACAAAATCGCTTAGTGTGTCGTAGGCTTAAGTATTAGTGTCAGCTTACAGCCATGAACAGAAAACTATTTCTTGCCGCTATCAGGCACGCCCCCCCCCCTTTTTTTTCCGGAAAGTGTGATGTTTCGGGATTTCTGACCTTTAAGAGCTGATCTTCGTCGTACGTAACTCTGGCGCCTCGCTTCATGTACTGCATGATTTCCAGTGGGCAGGATAATTGTAGCAAAGATGACTGCTGTACCTTCAGTAGACCCACTGCGATACGGAATAACGCCTGTTCATAAACGGCAAGGGGAGGGGTGAGAAGGTAGATTTGTCACGTTCAGTTCAACAGCAACGACAACAACAAACAGTATATAATAATGACTGTTAGTGTTGAGAGCCACAGGTTTGTTAGCTTTGCACACCCTCGTTAAATAAAGACTTGAATGATAATAACGAGAATGGCAATATAATGACGATGACGATGGCGATGATCATGACTACAGTAAAGCCTTTTTGAGTAACGGACACAGCTGAGACACACCGTTCTGTTTCTTATGTTTCGAGTCATTGTACTTTGGTGTATTACTGTCTTTTATTATATAGGTATGTTATTTGCTATTGTATTCGTTCTGTAATTTTTTCAGTTACCCTAAAGACTGTCCAAGTGTGTACGTTATTAACTTAGTTTAATGCCTCTTTTCTGACTGTTATGTATATTGTAATTAATATATGGTGGCCACCCAACTAGTTTGGCTTTAAAGGTCGGCACACACGAGGGGACTAGTCCCTGCAACTAGTCCCCTGAAGAGTTTATACGAAGGGACATGTCGCAGGGACTTGTCCCACGAACAGTTCACACGAAGCGTTTTGAGGAGCAAGTCGCAGGGATTTGTCCCAAAAATTCAAACCAGTTTGAATTCGTGGGACTAGTCGCAGGGACCAAATCTTAGTCCCTGCGACTAGATGTTGTGGCAAAAATGGTTAGTTCACTACACGATGGGATTTTTCCCCGCGACTTGTTGCAGGGACTAGTCGCCTAGTCTCGTGTGTGTCGACCTTAAAGCTATTTTGGGTGAACTGTTACTATATGTACCGTAAAAGCTCTATTAAGCCCCCCGTCTCTATTAAACCCCTCTCTCTTATAAGCCCTCCGTTTGGATGTCGGTTTTTGTAATAACCCCCCCCCCTCCTCCCTCTCTATTAAGCCCCCCTCCTCTTTGGGACATGAGATTTTGCAGTTAGTCCCTCCTAGTCCCTCTTACAAAATCCACTTCATGCGGCCCAGTTGGTTTGTTTTTAAACAAATATACACTCAAACACAATACTGTTTGCTGATTTTTATCAAATAATAAAGTTTCACTACAGTTGTTTGAGTTTTGTACAAAAACTATTTTAAGACGAAAACGTCGTGCTTAAGATTTGAAATAAGCCTCCCCCCCCCCCCTCTAATAAGCCCCCTCGTAAAGTTACTAAGGCCTGAAATTAAATAAGCCCCCCTGAGGGCTTAATAGAACTTTTACGGTATGCATAATTTAACATTAATTATGTTTTTTGCAAACTGCACAGTAAAAATAAACGTTGTTGTTGTTGTATGTTTACAAGGGAAAGGGATGCTAATTATTGATTTACGTGAAAACAATCATATTTGGAGTGTGAAGATGTGGGATTGCTTCAGGACCATTAATGATAATGGCCCATAGATTTCCACAGAATCAAACTGGTTTCTGAAGCGTGTTCCCGAAAATAAAATAAAATAAAAAAACAAGAAGATGAAGGTTTCAGTTTAAAAACAGTCGTATGCTCATATGCTTGGTGCAAAGATCATTAATTTAATTACCTACACACGAACTGGCCTCACCTCTCTACCCTCAAACACAAAACAATCCCAAATCCGTACGGCAGTCTACAGAATAAACAGGAACGTTAATCAGTATATAAACAACTTGAGAAAAAAAATGTAAACAAGGAAGTGACAGCAAGGGAGTTCTACTACTGTTATCAGAACTCCGAGTCAAACCAAGAACCTTCGCCTTTCGCCCAATCAGTCAATCGAGCGAAAGCAACTGAGTCGTTCTTTCTCGCACTGTTGTTTGCTTCTCGACATCTGGTCAAATAATGTTTTACATTGTTTTCTTTTTTTTTGTGCCCTGAAAATCGAAACTTTCTGAGCAGTACTTTCCCACACCGTTGTGCCAGTCTCTAAAGTTGCCAAGAACGAAAGTACACTGAAAGTTCACACGATCAAATAGCTCAACACCGAAAATCGACCGGTTTGGGCTGCCGTGCTTTTGTAGGAGTTTACGTGGGTCTCCAAACTTCAGGTAACAATGGTTACAATTTTAAGGAAGGTACCCCCTACTATGAACACTATGGTATTTTTACGCTGTTCGTGATATATAGCTGATAAGGGCGCAGCATAGAAATCGAGAGCGAATAATCTAATTGTTTTAGTAGAAACCTACAAGTCGCTCAAAACTAAACAAGTAAATTATCTAAATCCTCCCCGCAGACACTTCGAAAACGCGAAGAAGCAGCCGCCATTTTGTTGACAGCCGCTACTCACTATCTACAACAGAATGGATAGCGTGTAGCGTAGCCAATCAGAGAACGGCATTCGTGATAGAACGCTAGTAGATTTATACTAAGTGACAATAAATTTTTCCTGCTCTTGCGACTCAACGGGAAATAGCGCGACTGCAAACTTGGCAACTCGTAACAACAACGAACGGGGATAAACAGACTCAAAGCAACTCACTTGATGTGAGAAGGAAGCTCGTCACAACTTCTAGTGCGATACGTTCTGAATCTGCTCACAACTGAATCTTTTAAAGGCAATGACTCTCACACAAATCCGCACAGTTTAATCACAAAACTCAAGGTCGAAAATCAAGATAAAAATCGAATTGTGTGAAAATAAAAATCGTCTAACAATTACAAGCGAGCAGTATTTACAAGCATCAAAAGTCTACTCACAGCAGTTCCAGAACAAAAGAAATAGAATACAATTACAGGAAAAAGTTTACGTTGCAGCGAAAGCTAAACAAACCGGAAATAACTTATCCTATTGTAATAATCTGTTCCGTTCGAAAGGAATAAAATAAGAAGAACAGCTAAAACTAAAATTGCAAAATTTAAGGAAAGTCTGTTTTATTGTTTAAGGAGTGACAGAATGAAATTCTCTTAAAAAGTGTAAATCGACTAGAACAGCTAACAGTATATTAAAGCAATGTCAGCGACTGCTCTGTGTTATAAAAATCAATACAGAAGGTCTGCTGTAACTACAGAATTCGTTGTAACAAAACTGACCGGGTTCTAGCACTTTCTAGCTCTAGTACTTTGATGGATTATCACTAACACCTTAAATTTCCGAAAATTTAAGGTGGCTCTGAATTCGCTCCTACAAAATTTTTATAACTTTGCAAAAAGTTGTAGTTTATTACGCTAGTTTTTTCCCGACAATAAAAAATGGGGGTCACCGAACTCGTTTTTGAGTTATTGTCACTTAAAGCTAAAACTGGGGTGTAGTTTAAAGTGTTGCTTCAGGAACCTATTATGTCGAAAAACGTTTCGTAACTTGTTCACCAATGATTGGGAATTTCTTTGATGCCACTATAAATGTAATAATGGTAATAATGATGCATCAAAATAAAAGTACTGGAAAGTGCTGGAAACCGGTGTGAACCACCTTAAAAATCTAGCTTAAATGTTAAGCAAAAACAACTCTGTTAAATTTTCAAATCAAATAGAAAGTCAAAATATGTAAATGCGAGGTAAACAATCGACATAAGTGAGAATCTATTAAATTCACAATTGGAGAATAATAATAATAATAATAATAATAATAATAATAAATTATTATTATTATTATTATTATTATTTGCGGAATCATTTTCTTTACGTTATTTAGACTTAACCCACGAATTGATGAATTTATCCCGTGACAACTACGTCAAAGTGCTATTGGAATCTAAAACAAAAACTGAGGGTAACCACACCAATAATTCTAAAACGCTTTAAATATATGAAACTATATGGCTTTTTTTTTTCAGAAGTGAAAGCGCGTGGCTACCCCTTATTTTCTTTCTGGATTACATGTAAAATAGCACTTTCAAGATGTACTTTTCCCGCATAGATTTGAACCGCGCAAAATGCCTTTGTATCACAGAACCTGATCGTCTTATGAAAAAACTCCTGGTAACCTGAGATGCGCAGAACCTATTCGCAGTAATAGTAAGGGGCACGGTCCTCACTGAGGACTGAATAGCAGCTCAGGGTTGAAATGACACATCTCTCAAGCGGATTGGGCCGTTTTGCCCCAGTTATGATCAAAATGGTGGCACAAAGGGTTTAATCAGCCGTTGAGGAACCTGGCAAAAGTCGGCACTTCAGGGCTTGAATAATTCAGTGTCAATTTACATGTCGCTTCTTACCTCGAAAGGTACCGCGTCAATGAAGATGGTGATGAACCAGTTGAATGTGACAGTGGAGATGTCTACACTGTAGTACTTGAGATGTGCGTGTAAACCTGGCAGCGATTCACTGAGAAGTTCACTCAAAACAGACTGAGAATCAAACAGTAAGTTATTCCAGACAAGTCATTTAATGACCCATAACGGGCTTGGACTAAACCAATCCAGGGTTAGCCGGCGTCACTTTTGGACACTGCTTTACGTCCTAACTAGGGGTGAGTTTCTCTGAATTCTGGTTTCTTTTTGCCGTTTATGCTCTCTCAGCATAGCGCAAGATAGACTGGTAGCAGCCCTTTTCTGGATACTGGGGAGGTCACACCAATAGCGCGGAGAGACTGGGGGAGAGGCGCTTGTCTCCAGGCTCTTTTCGCTTTTTTCTCCTCGCTCCAGACTCACCGCACTGTTGCTCACCGAGCTGTTTATGGTTGCACTTTTCGACTATTCAAAAGGGGACTGCCAGCAGTCTAAAGCGCAAGATTAGACGTAAAAGCGCTAATCAAGAAGAGCAACAAAAGCTGTCGTTACGATACTATTTGGGTCAACATTATCTTGCTTTTGAACAAGGTCAAGAGCCTTATTTGTAGTTCATGATCTTGTGTTTTTACCAAATACAAGGCTAAGAGTTGAAAAAAAGAATAGAAATATTGTTTTCCTTGTTAAACTTTTAGTCTTGTATAGCGTAATTTTATCAGAAGCGAACTTAATGGACAATCTTGTATTTGTCACTTTTAATGACGTACGCTAATCAAGTATGTAAGAGCTACCGCAGGCTCCCGCCAGGCTTGATCTTAGTCTCTCTCGGTCGTGGTGAAGTTAGCAAATGTCGTCTGATGCTAACTGGTTCGTCAAAGCAGACAAAACCGCACGAGGAAATTATAAATAACACCGTCCTACCTGATCTGCTAAGGCTCCACTCAAACTCCGATCAAAATAATTGTGAAGATATACTTCACAAACCGCCACGAAGGACCTGAAATGCAGTTTAACAATTGGCAGCCGGTAATTCACAGGTTCATTTTATGGCTCAATCGATAAATAAATAATAATTAGATGACCCTTACCAGAAAGCGTCTTCTTCATCCATAAATAGTAAACACATGGCGACGATGAAATTCATCCCCTGAAAAGTTACCATTAGCAAAACCAAACTATAAAGCTCATCAACGGAATGTAAAAAGAAACGCAACATTGTGAAACCAATCAGCGGGTGGGAGTATTACAACTGTAACAGAGAGCGACAGCGCCACGTTTCACGCGCCAATTTGTATGCAGTTAAAGGGGGTCTGTCATGGTGGTCTTACGTTTTGAGGTAAAGACTGGGCTGAAATTAAAACCTTCAAGTACCTCTTTGTGTACTCTAAACTCTCCTAGACCCGGGACTAGAGCATCAGATGAAAAGAAACAAATGAAGTAATATCTGTGGAAGAGGGGAGAAGGTGCTGATACAGTCGAACCTCTATTAAGCGGTCACCCTCGGGAAAGAGCCAAATGACCGCTTAATAGAGGGTCGCTTAATAGAGGTGTGACTATACTCGGTTGTCGTTGATTTTTCCACATTGACCTAAGTTTTTTCCGAAGTGGCAACCCATTTGCACCCTGGCCACCCGTAGCCAAAGACACTTATATATAAT
>JAEMWC010000197.1:92500-122500 GCA_016490735.1 Pachyseris speciosa
TCGCCATACATTTCAATTCCGCATTACTTTGGACAGTGATAACGTTAAAATGTGTAATCTTTGTTGAGATGAAGAAATTTCCGTTTCCAATTAAACTTCTCTAAACTTGCCTCGTTCGATGAAATTAGTCATTTCTTCGCACGTCCAGCGCAATATCCTAGAACTAACTTGTAGTGTTATCAGCTGGTAGGTTTTTACAGCGAATAGCCTCTCAAAGGCTAGATTTTTAATAACGGCTATTTTAGTTATTTTTTGTTTTGTAAGACCAATTTAAGTTGAAAGGGTTTCCGAGCTTTATCAGCATATCGTGAGCATTGAAAAGAAGCTTGACACTTTACAACTTCGAATTACCACCAGCCTTCTTGCGGTATCCTGTACAACGCTCAATACAACGAGTTACCTACGAGCTTGTAGTGGGTAAGTGTGAAGTTCCAGAATAAACAGTTTATTATTATTATTATTATTATTATTATTATTATTATTATTATTATTATTATTATTATTATTATTAGAGTTTCAGTTTTGTTGAAGGTTCATTTCTGCTTCGCCTCCGCGCACGAGTTACAACGACCCTGCACTTTGGCATTGTGTAACAGATGCCACGCAGCAAGCTTAGCGCTTGCCAAGTTTTTTCCCGTCATTTGTTCTTTCAGCAGCGCTGCATCGATTTAACCTCAGCGCTTCAGCAGCGCATTGTGAAGACTTATTGGCACCGCAAAAATGTGTCGTCACAACGGCATTTTTACCTTGTATTACAGTACTGTAGTAACAACCTTGCGTTGCCTTGGAAATGCATACGGTTACCACCTACATTAACACACTGCGTTGAAACCTTTCTGCTCGACATCATTAATGGTTTTTAGATGGGGAATTTTGTTGGAGAAAAGTCGAAAGGATCTAGATACATATTAGTTCTCGTAGTAAACGGAATGATTAAGTGGAAGAGTTTTCTTTCAAATAAAAATGTAAATGCACGAGTGAAAGAAAAAGAAAACGTAGTTGAATAGCAAACTGGCCAATGATGACGCCCGAAAAGTCCTGGAAACGAGGTTGGTTGACGCCAACGGGCCTGACTGCCAGCGGAATCACAGCGCGTGATTAACGATGACAAGAAACTGGTACTTTTGTTTAAAACGAAAACCAATCCCTACCCCATCGGAGTCCGGAGAGCGAAATCTTTCATTGTTTGGCATGGTGCGAAGAAGATCACACTTGATCTGATTATCAGTGACAGTGAGTTCATTTCCAGACAGACTCTAAAACACAAAAGAAGAAGGGAAAGAAAAAAAAAAAAAAGCAGGTAAAACATTGATTTAGTATTACTCATTACCATATTCTTAAATCGAAGGACTCGCTCTTTAGCGTCGTGGAATGGTTTTAGTGTTGGCTCCAAGATAGCCTGCGCAGCAGGCGGTATAGACCCATTCGGCTTACTCAATGCTTACTCAATTCAAACCCTTTGGGATTAAAACGTTTTTTTCCAGGTATTTCCATAACATTTAAATATGAATGCTACATTATAATGCAAATACAATACACAAAGAATCTTAAGCCCAGGATAATTGAATGAGGTACAACATTGAGTTAGCCGAATGGGACTATTGTATGAGCGCGGAGTAAAGAGCCACAAGAAGAAAGAGCCGAAGCCGCGATGAGAATGGGGAGGAGGCGGCCTGCGCCGCTCGTTATCGCGGCTCTTCCGCCTCCTCCTACAATACCACCAGCTACCCAGACTAGCTCCAAGAACTCGCCCACTACCGCACCAGGCTCCGGGTGGTCTCCAACGCAGTTACTTGGCTCGTCACGCAATTATCTTTCCCATTTTTGGGAAGGTACGTTATGTTGCGTGACACAAGAACAGAAACTACGCTTTAGGCTTTTGGTTAAGGCAGGCAATACGGTCGGAAGTGATAGGGGACCTTCCCTCTATGCACAAAAAGCGAAGAGTTAGAGAAAGGCGGAAATGTGGGAAGAAATTATGGGAACTAACAGCAGTTTCAAAGCTGTTCCCAGGAGCTTCTTTCTATCCTGTTAATGGCAGTACCTCATCCGCTGACATTAAAGATCGGACAAAACCAAATTCACGTGGACTGACTCTCGAAGTTGCTCTCTGCGTTCCTTGAACGTATTTCATGGACGTTGAGAGGGACTAATTAATGGTGAAAAAGTTATCACTTCATAAACTACAGCTCTCGATCGCCTTCACCATGACTTGCTAAAACAGCTGCTTTTTTATAACATGCTTTTGGAGTTCGCATGTTCTAGAACCAGATGAGCCGTCAAGTGCTTATGTAATTAATGACAAATCGATAAACAGCTATACTACCGTCCGTCTCTCAACTTGAAGGAGCAGCTTTTGGTAATAATCTTTTCCCTAAAAATAAATATACAAATACGCAAATAAAGGAATAAATAAGAAAGAAAGCAATAAAGAAAGCAGTAGCGAGAGTAATAATGAGAGCAAGTAAGGCAAGCAAGCGAGCACGAATGAATAACAGAAGGTAAGAAAGAAAGAAATACATTTAGAAAGAAAAAACGAAAAAAGAAACAAACAAACAAACAAACAGAAAGAGAATGGGAAAAGAAAGAATAATGTATGTCACCGAAAATTGCTGACAAACGTTTCAGTTCCTAAAATTGCATGGAGGACAGTTAAACAAACACGTATTACCTTTTCTCTTCTAATACGCTCCACCTTCTGTGCCATTGCACTAAAATGATAAAACTCAAAGTAAGAGACCTAAAGCAGCTCACACTGGGGGGCTTTCTAAGTCATCCATCTCTCAAGAGGCGAAACGTTTAAAGCAATAGCAGTTAGATCACGCCTCAACCTACTTTTTACGTTCTAAGGCCCTGTTTACATGGAGGCAGGGTACCCCGGCCAGGAGGGTAAAAACATAGCTGCCTTTACATGCAACTCACCTAAGCGGGATAGTCAGTGAAATATCTTTTGAGCGGTCGCTAAGCACAACAAACGAGATGGTGGACAAAAGAAACTCACCTTGCTAGCCGGCACGAACCGTCTACATGGTAAAAAGCTATCCCGCCTAGAAAGGTGTCCCGGACACGTAGACAGGGTGCCCCGGGAAAGTGGGTTACCTTGGCTAGCAAGGAAACGCTTCAATGCGTTTACCGAAGAAACGTATGAAAAGTTAGCTCTCCCAGGGTAGCTCGGTTAGCCGGGGCACCCTCCCTCCATGTAAAAAGGCCCTCAAAACTCGTTCTGGAGAGACCCTGGGAACGAGGTTGACAAGCCCTACGATTGTCGATTGTGGTTTTATTCCCTATGGCATAATGCCACTTCTAGGAGGGGGTGGGGGTGGCTTTAACTTGGTGATAAGTTTAAACCTCGATATCATCATACTCCCAAATGGGCAACGTATTATACACTGTCTATCAAAGGATAAAGACAGCAGCATGGACTGTGCACTCTTACTACTATTCCGATTAAAAAAATTGAAGATGAAGTTAAAACGAAACAGAATGAGATATGGAAAGTATGCCCGCCAGGTCTTTTAAAATGTTTACAATACCTTTTCCACACTTCACTTCTACAGGGTCCAGGTATGCCTTCCCTCAAAAGTGCTTTCATTTGTTGCTAATGAGGAATGACAGAGGGAGTGATAGTCACTCGGCACAACAATACGTTTTCTTGCTAAACTAAGAAGCAACCTTGGCTCGCTGGTCAAAGTAATCAACTTGTAGAAAGACGAAAGAACGGGTCGGGTCGGGTCGGGTCGGGACGAGACGGGTCGGGTCAGTTCGTTCTCTTGCTGAACGTGGGAATTTCCCTAGATTCGCCCTTTGTAGGGAACATCATTCGGGTATAGAGGACACAATTTACAACTCCAGAGTAACAAAAGCTAACAATGAGACATGTAGCATAAACTGAAACAAAACTAGAAAACTTAAACATCCACAATTACAAGCAAATAATGTAATTGAAAAAGTTCTTAAAATCCAAAATGGCATTGGCTGGATTGCAAACATGACCGAGCACATTAACGCAGAAACAGCTCAAGCTTGCCGTTCCAGCGTCACTTTCAAACTTGGTGACTTTAAAGACGTGGTGATATGGCTTCGGAAACAGGAGTTCACATTCATATAGACTTTGTTAAACTCGAAGCTGGGCCACTTTCAAATGATACTTCTCGGCTTATTTCAATGGATTGAAAGAACACTTTTGTTTGAACTCTGGTCAAAATATATTTTTTTCTCCTTATATATTCTGACGTGGTGGAAACTCCTTTCCAAAGTAACACCACGTTATTCCTTGATACCCAAAGGTGGAATGATGCGCGTTCGTTGGTTTCTACAGTGCAGCAGAGAAAACTTCTGGTGACAAGTCGAGAGCCTA
This sequence comes from Pachyseris speciosa, assembly GCA_016490735.1. Lineage (NCBI taxonomy): Eukaryota > Metazoa > Cnidaria > Anthozoa > Scleractinia > Pachyseridae > Pachyseris > Pachyseris speciosa. The sequence goes on from JAEMWC010000197.1 coordinate 96,858, forward strand.
AATTGTAAAAATGCAGTTTATAAGCACCATGCACAAAATAGGCATTTAACAGATAAAGAAAACAAACAATAGTAGCTTTGTACACTGGTGAACTTAATTTTTGACCTTTATTTACCTGTTTGAAGAACACATTTTTCGTGTCCTGTTGCCTGGCTTTAATGTACTCCGACCAGAGACGGGCGTGACCATTCCTGTTCTGAAAGAGACCATAACTATCTGGCAAAAAATCCTTCAAAACTTGATAATGCTATCCTTACACGTCTACCAGTCCTCAAATAACTAGGGGCAATTTCAACTGCTGAGATAGAAAGTCGCACTAACCACCTCACACATACAGGAAAGTAACCACCCCACCCAGCCCATCCATGTGTATATGTCGTCACCACCCCACCCACCACATCCATAAGTGAATGTCACCACCTCACCCACCCCATCTATAAGTGAATGTCACCACCCCACCCACCCTCCCCAGGTATGAATGCCCTTAGGTTGGACCACCAGAACAGGGACTCTTGTACCATTTCGAAAAGTGAGGTTAAAGCGTCACCTTCTAGCGGCGTGCAAGCCTTACTAGCAATTTTAAGCTAACGCAAGCACTCCAAAAAATCCTGTCCACCAATACAGGTTTCACTGCAATTCGTACGACTACAACTCTGACATGAGTGTTCCGTGCGGACACCTCATATGTTTCGGGTACACCAATTAAACGACTGGCAACCTGGACCCAATAACATAACATAACATAACATAACATGCAAGCTGAATAGATTTTTGCAGACTCATGGCACCTGCCTCTCCCTCATCAAAGTTATGGAATACGCCCTGAACGTTGCAATGGCAATTATAAGCTTTTGGAGCTTTTTGTTTCATTTCTCCACGACAAGCAGGCAGTATCACGCAACAACAAAACACCTCAGATGCAGGGTGGCATATCGCTCTTTCCCTTGCAATCTTACCTGGAAAAAGCTGGAATAATGCTCTTTCAGTTCACGGCAAACAAAGTGAAAGAGCTCGCTCTCACTCTCTCTGGCTCCATGGATAAAACCATAACTGTCCCTGAAACAGCACGAGGCTGAGCTACAAAAACAAACAACACGAGTCAACAACACCTGCTGTGAATTTGTCCATCCTAACGCAAAGGGGGATGGGGTGGGGTTGAAGAGCAGGCAAGGAAATATAATTTCTGACGGTTGAGTGACATGGGAATGAATTTGTCAGAAATTAATATTCTGACGTCACGATGTAGAGGGTCGCGTGTTCTCGTGGGATACTTCGGGACTATTTAGGTGTGTTGGCGGGAGATTCTTGTCATTCTACGTCAGTCAGTCCTCTGTTTGAATTTTTAAGCTAAAGTTTTGTTCGAGACAGGTTTTCTAGTCTGATTGTCAGTAAAGATTTTGTGCCATTTCCTCGGGGTCCAGGGTCACTCCATTTGATGAGGAATACGTTTTGACATATGCTTGGCCACTGCTAAAGGGTTAGTGGTTTTTCGTATCTGGCGTGGTGCAGTTCTTAGCTTTTGAACCAATACATGTATATTTCATTTTCGTGTGCAATTTACATTGCAGTGATTCAGTTAATGTTGTCACATTAGGTTACGTTCTACAGATGGCTGACTGAGCCTTCCTTAATAAACTGTCCACTTTGAATGTCTCGTGTTAGTGAAGTCAGAATGGAACGTTATTTCGAGTTATCTCGGCGGCAGGGCACGTAGAATGTCCTGCTCGCTTTTTGGCACCACCAAGTTTATTTCAGTCGAAAATCTGGCGTTTTCTATGTGAAGGTAAACACATTTTTGACTCTACAAAGCGTGTTACGGATGTTCTATCCACCACCAGTTGTAACAATGAATGCAAGGTTATCTATGGGCGTGACGTAAATTCATGTTAGAACAGTAATAAGCTAAAGCAACACTTTCAAACCTATTCTATATTTCTTCACCTCTTGAAGGAACGTTGTAATTGGGAGACACTGATGTTGCCTGCTGTTAAATAAATTCTGCACCACACAGCATGTTGACTGTTTACTTTAGAAAACTATCATAACTATTAAAAACAAACACAAGAAGACGCACTTCAATTATAAAGACAGCGACACAAGTGTGAGCAATTAAACTCATGAGACTCGAACGTGATATTTTTTGCACTGTTGAAGTTTTTGTGTTCTTTGAATGTTCTTAGAAAAAGAAAGAAAAACCGCGATTTTGGCGCTGTTCATAATCCAAGATAATTTAGGAGTTAATTCTTATCGACACAACATTTCGCGGTATCTTTTTTCCCGATTTGAAAAAAATAACCACAATAATCATTTGAAGAAATTTCATACCATGCATATGGAAGCTATTTGTATCACCCCTAAAAACCATGATATATGACAGTGAACTTCTAAATTTCAACAGTGTGTCGGAAAATTTGGCTAATTTTCTTCGTCCAAGAGCTTTGGTCAACAGACAAAAATGCTCTGATTACCACAGTCACTTATGCATATTTTTATTTATTTAAGTCAAGTCTTGGCAAAAGCAATTTCCTTTGGCTAAAATATGAACCCGTACCAGGTTTTCATTTTTAGGGGAACGAAAGAAGCGAGGAAAGGAGGGGAGACGAATAAACTGACGTGAAGCGCTTTTTTTCCCGCTTGGATTTTTCACACGACGACAGCCTGCTTTCAGACGCCCCTAACTATCGAGCTTTTGGAACCGATCTTGAGGCAGTATTTACTGAGCTTCGCTTTCTGACAATAAAATAGCGGCAAACCGCTTGGTGAAAATTTTAAGTGTTTACTAATTTTTGGCAACATTTAACTAAGTTCAAGTTCAAGTGTATTTTTGTGCAATATTTATAGGATAATACAAGGGAAGTCAAGAGCATACCAAATTAAAAAAAAAATTAAATATATATATATACACACACACACACTAGGAAAAGACAAGGCAGGATAAAACAGATTTGTTGTTATGTGCACAGTGACCAACAAAGTAGCCAAAGCTTTCGTACTGGTCGCTGCCATGTTTAGATAACTACGACACACACGCGAAATAGCTGGAAATTGACTCGTGATGATATGATGATTTGTTTAAGACCTTTCCTTTGTTCACATAAAGCACAGCGAATGTCATCAAAATGGAAAAACACTTATTATTTCATTTAAAAGGGGAAGGGAAAGCAAACACGGGTCCTTAAATTTACCTTCACGGCCGGAATAAGCTTGGAAAAGTTGGTTTTTGTCTTTAATTTAGACTTCACTCTGTAATTTTAAGCCAAAGTTAATCCTTAACGTCTTCGAAATCGACTAATTAGCAGGTGGAAGAGTGAAACATGAAACATTAACGTTTTTTTATTACCATTTTAGGAAAAACTGGCAGGTACACGCTTTTACTTTGACTGATTGCTTGGTGCAGTAACGTAACAGCTGACACTAAAACGCGAGCTGTTTATCTTGCCGGTTTTTTTTTTCCTTAACAAAAAGAAAAGCTGTCGATTACCATGCAGTACATTCGTATAGAGAATGGGAACGTACAACAAATTCTCGTTAACTGGCTCGTTATCGGAATACAGGAATACCACTGAACAACACATGACAGGAATAACAACAAAACATGACGCAGGCGATCTCAGTCTTGCTCGCACGAATGCTCTCACGTACTTAAAAACAGTCAACACCGTGTGGTCCAGCTAAGGGGTTTCTTCAAACCGAGATACCCGGCAGTCAAAGAAATTGCATTTTGAATAAAAGAAAGCTAACAACTTTTCAAGGAAAAATAACCACATGCCGATTATATACAATGTCCCGTGTGGGACTAAATCGAATATAAATACTCCAATTTAAAACAGTGTAGCTTATGAAAGAAGTGACAAAACAACCGAATTCAAGGACTATATTTACGCACAGCGTTTGACACAAGTTATACAAACACCATGGCTTTCAGAGTGAAATTTGCTACTTTTTAGCATATATTCATGTCTGAGCAATCTTCATTGGCTCTCTTATACAGTAATATCGCATGATAATGCCCAATATAATGCACGTCCGTGCCATCACCCTGGTTTATTTACCCGGAGATGACAACATTACACAACATTGAAAGGCAGGTGCAGCAGCATGATTTGGCGTCCCTGATTTGAATAGCATCTCAAACGACGCACTGTTGTGCGAGGGAGTTAAATTTAAACCGCTCCGGTTTATACTGATCAGAGGTCTTGCTTGTCGAACAGGTCAGTAAAGTTATTTAAGCCTCCAAAAAACAAAACAAACAAACCTGTTAAAAAAAATACTAAAAGGGAAATATCACGCACAAACAGGGAGTCGTCAAGATGCTGTTATCTTCAGTTAATAGTTTTCTTTGTTTCATAGCGTAATCTCGCAGCAAGGCAAAAACACCCTCTGGCTTGCGAGAGGAAAAATCACAAACATGTACGTTTGAATGTCGATACAGGGTTGTCTCCTTTTTGGGTTATTGTGCACGTCTTGAGAATGGCAAAGAGCCATTCGACAAATATTTTCAAACTCTTTCTTGAAAACAAAGTAAATAGTAGCTTACAGGAAAGTTGTGCTCAGTAGCCATCATTTGAATAACGAGGGGTACCGCTTGGTTTCTTCCTCTCATCCAAACGTTTTGACCTTTTGGTGAAAATATATTACACAGCACCACAGGAAAGCACAGCTTAACAGATTCAGTTGTAGGCTCAAACTTTCGAATTTCGTCCAAAGACACCTGTGCGCCATATCGTACATGACATACAGCACGACAGGAAAGCAATTCTCGATACTTTGGAATTGATTAGGAAACTTGATGATTTCTGTGAACTCAACAGTTAAGGCTACGCAACAAACAAGACATTGTAAGCAAGCACTCCTTGGTTCTTCTGTTCCTACTTCGTTTTATGGCCTTTTCTAAAGGCATGCATGTTTGTGTAAGCTAAAACAGACTGGTCTGTATTGGTTATAGTTGAAGATTTAACCCAGAGACACCCTTAGGGAAATGACATATTCTTCGTTGCTGTCGGCTTTCCGAAAATGTGAGCTGGCCTTTTTTTCAAAAATTAAAGCACTTTATTGTTCCTAAAGAAAAGGAATTAGTTTTGTGGTACTAGCGTAGATTTGAGGTGGTATTTCGTCAAAAAGAGTTCTTGTTTTCATTACAATTAAGTCCGAATTTCTCAGGTGAAAAGAAGCTTTCAGAAAAAGAGATATTTCTTCGAAACAAACCTTTGGGTGTTCCAGTGCACTGCACAGGATCATAGAAAGCATCAAGGTACAATACACTGATACTGAACTTCCACACAGTAGAATTCCTTTCACAACGACAACGTAAGAGCTGCATTATGTAACTTGACGTTTTTTAAAAAGATATAGAACCTAAACTGAATTTACTCTAGATCTACTATGCACTTTTTTCTTGAGACCATTGCCACTTTCATGAGACCAAATGCTCGGAAAAAAATCCTGAACGGGTAACGGAAGAGTAAATATCGGTTAACTATCGATGACAGCTGAAAATCAGTCCACTAGCTGCGTGGCACTTACTGGTGCAAATGAAAATTGTTTTTATTAGGAAGGAAAGAGCCAAAAGATTATTAGATATCAGATCCAAACTAGTAGATATATTTACAAGTAAAAATAGTCGTTAAAATCGTATGATATCCTTTGATAGTCCGCGATTGATAAATGCATCCCATTGTAAGGTACACTACACGGCAAAATGTTTCGACCGGTAGACATGGCAAATCGGGTCTTGTTGTGAAAGCTGAATGGAAATGAAACTCTTATCAATTACTATGCAAATCGAACGAAGGCAGCTTAGACAGGCAAGCAGCTTAGACAGCTCTCATTGGTACTTTCAATCGCAGAATTTAAGCTTATGGGAGATTTCACATCGTAATAAGCATTATGCCCTGAGGTATTTACACATAGTCAATTTAACAATGCAATTACACTGTATAGATGAGTTCCTTCGCAGGAGTGTTTCGAAGGAAGGACTCAGAGAAACGTGAACTTTGGTTACAAATTGCAACGTTTTTTTAAGCACTTAAACTGCAGGATGCAGTAACACTTCCGTCGTTGTTACGTGGGCTTTTGGTGAGTGAGATTTGTTTTCATCAGGCGGCTCCGGTGTCATTCAATAGTTTATGTGATGTTTTTACACGAGTAAAAGTTATCTTGAAAGTTCTCTCAGCGGTACCTTTGTCTTTTACTTTTCGGGTGGTAAAATTACAAACAAAGTCCTTGTTTATCAATTTTCCAAATTCGCTCGGGTCAAGCCTGACCTTAAATTAAACCATGTGCCTTTTCTAGAGCATTAAACGCTTTTAGTACAACACAATTAAGAGGTCACTCAGAGGGAGACAAATCACAATCAGCTTTCAGCGACATTTTAGCTAAGAACCAATTTTTCAGAATGCATTTCATTTCCATCCAGGGCATCCCAAGGCCGTACCTAGAATGAGGCCAACCCGTTAAATCCAGGTTGCCGACACCGTATTTAAGTCTTATTCATTTATTTGTTTCATTCTGTTTTTGTCTGTGTATGTCTCTTGAGGAAAAAATCAACAAGCTATGTAATTTCACGTAGGCGTAAGTAAATTATTCAGGACTCTGTAGGAGGTTATACATAATAATTTTCGTCCGGCTACTACACTGCATCCATACACCAAAACTTTTTTATTCAGTTCAAGAAAGTTGCAAAGAAATTTGAAACAAAACTGTTGCATTTTTCTTTTTAGTTTCGCTTAATTCGAATGTGTCTTTGTTAACTTCTTAAAGTAATGCTAAAATAAGGACACAGCCTTTTAGAGCACAAACAACAAACAAAAAATTTCAGTCCGTCCGAAGGTGCCACACCTTTCATCATCATCATTGTTATTATCATCATCAGTTTAACAAATCGAATGTGGTTTAGCGGTGCGCCTCTTGAGTCCACAGCAAATTTTGACCGCTGTGATGACGAATATCGTTGTCGATAAGAGTATAGACAACGCTAAACCACATTCGATTTGTTTTTTACCACAATATCAGCGTCAAAGAAAATGTTAATTTCAGGGCGCGAGCTGAAAAAAAGCCCTTGCGCGACACGTTGACGCGAGCAGCGTTGTCTCTAGACTCTTATCGACAACGGCAAATTATAATTAGCCAATCAGATTGCCAGATCACTAGCAATTGTGGTAAAACCGCCGACTGGTTAGCTAAGTGGTAGAGCACCGGACTACCGTGCGGGAGGTCGCGGGTTCAAAACCTCGGCCGGACCAACACTCAGCGTCTTTAAATACTTGAGGAGAAAGTGCTGCCTTTGTAATAACATCTACAAACGGTTAGACTTTCTAGTCTTCTCGGATAAGGACGATAAACCGTAGGCCCCGTTTCACAACTCTTCATAATTCTCTAATTCTGTGGGACGTAAAAGAACCACTAGGGACGTAACAAAACTCTGGCTGTGACCACCCCTAGCGCTGACCTGTTCCATTCAGCAAGTGGCCGGCTTGGCGTGATGTCCCAAAAAGGGTTATGGTGTATGAGGCCACACGCATAACAGCCATAAGTCAATGGGACTTTGCCGAGTGCTGAAATCATGTAGATGTAGAAAATATCTCATTTGCTTTGGTTTTCCTTTACTTCGCTCTGTGATTGGTTGGCAAAAGTCACGCCACTTTCTTAACCAATGAAAATCAAAACCAAAACCAATCGCGACTTGCACGTGCCCATTTTCCCGCGCTTGGTGCCGGCTGCATGAAATTGCTTCGAATTCTGATTGGCTCACTGCGCTGTTTGCGTCTGTTGTTATTGGTCAGAGTAATTGCTTTGGTTTTGGTTTTGGTTTTACGAAACTCAATTGAAAACTGCTCTACCATGATGGCAAATTTATCAGTGAAGCGCAGCGCGTCCTATACAACAGTGTTTATCTTCAGTTTTAATGCTTAGAATACGAACGTCTAGAGCCGTGATGAACCTACAGCAGAGCAGAGCTGCAGAGCTCTACTACTTGAAATGTAAAACTCTCGGTCGTTTTGTGCCAAGGGGTTAATTCCATGCAAGCCTTTCTTTATTCGGAATGACGCATAAGGTCCGGTTATCTATAATCATCACTACATCAGATATTTTATAATACAATTCAGTGCGTGATGATTTCATTTTCCTCTTTGTTACTGAATTTTCAAATTTCCGACTTTTTCTCTTTCATTGTTTGAGTAAGTCCTACAAAAATCCCGCCAAAAACTTGTCAATTCCCAACGTTTCATGCCACGTAAATTTAATTACTGAACTTATTACACCGTTGTTTGTAGAGACCATAATCTCCATTCACGCTTGAACGCTATGCCATTTAATCAATGCTCTGTGGCGCCATATATTGATATCTACCTTCTTAACAGCATGTTTCCGAAGTCCCTTTGTTTTGTTGTGACTCAAAGTGGATGTTTTCCAGCGGGAAGCCTGATTTAGTATTTGCACTCTGTTAACCAGTTTTTATTGTTTTTAGAAGTTTCAAGGAAAATACAAGTCGCACACGCAGTCAAAGAAAGCGATGAAGAACTTTAAACGGATCTATTACTACTCTGCAGCAACGTTTATCATTTATTTGTGGCCTTGGGGGCATCTGGTTGGAAGCCATGACGTGTCTAATCCCGTGCGAAATGGCATAAACAACGGGAAAACATACGGAGACTCTTTCAGCAATCAAGACACAGAATTGCTTTCTTTGAGTAGCAAAAACGACGGTGGAAAGAGTCTGGAAGATTCGCGATCTCGAGTAAATCTTGACATGAAATCTCTGCGACAGCGAGTGAAAAAATTCAACAGCGAGGTAATTAACTCCAGTGTGGATATTGAATGTGTCCAAACAGAAGAAACTGGCATTGTCAACAACAAAGAGAGGTCGAAAAAAGAAGTGCATCAGATCAATTCAAATGGTCGCCTCGACGACGCTAAAGGGTACGAAAGCAACAGAAGGCAGAGGCGAGATTCACTGCCCAATGGACCATCATCTGCAACACCAGAGGGATCACCCGAGGGAACACCCGAAGGTTCATCTTCGGAGCCTCTGACAACCTCAGAACCAAGAGCAGCTTCCGAGCAATCATGGCCAGAGCCGGAACCCGATTGGCCCAAAGCGCGAGCAAAATGGCAAGACGCTTGGCCACTGCACACGTACGGATTTGCTGTGGTATTTACCATCATAGCATTGATCCCTCCGTTCGAGTTACTCAGAATGCACGCGGACAAAGTCAAAGTTTCGACCTTAAAGTCGACTCTACTTGTTATCATTTTCCTCTTCAGTTCAACTCGAGCCTTTGCCTTGTTCGTGGACCCGTATGGCTCCAACAATCGCCTTCATCTCATCGTCACGCAATTGCTGTTTTCTCTCGGTCACCCTTGTATCATTTCCGCCCTGAGTCTGCTTCTTTTCGTTTTGCTTGACACGACAAAGATGAACATTGCTCCACCCAGATTCCAGCAAGTCAAATTCATCGTTCCCGTGGTGGTGTCCCACGTTGCCTTGGTGATTATCACGGACTTTGTCGTGGTTTACTTCCTAGAAGCCAAAGTCCTTCTTCTGATATGTCAAATCTATTTTCTGTTGTTAGGAGGTTTAATGGCGGTGGGGTACATCAGCGTGGGATGGAAAATTCGCAAGAACATTAAAGCCAATGTCAGATGGAAAAGCTCTGTTGACAACAGCATGCGACGCCTGCAGTACCTCATAATAGCGTGTGCGGTTACATGCATTTCCATATGCGCCTTGACAATTTACGCGGCTGCAGGGGTCTTTGGGATTTATTCTGACGTGGAGTATGTTGACGCATGGCCGTGGTGGACTTTTCAGACTTTGAATCGCTTCGCTACTTATCGACTTAAACACTAAGACAACTAAGCGAAAAATACTGCCGAGAAAATTAGCTGTCAGTCGGTTGCATCAGTTGGATAACTTTTTTATCCTTAATATTAACCTTTCTGTAGTATGGAAGCCAACAACATGAAAAGCCGAGTTTAAGACAAACAGAACAGTACTATGGTTAAAGAGAAGACCAAAACGAACACTTCAAGGAAACCAAAGAAAATTTCAAAGGGAATATCCGAGCGTAAACTCACAGGAATTCCCCGAGAACAAAGAAAAGAAAACAACCACTTGTGAGACGAATGGTGGATTTGATAAAACAGCCAAGGACATGCCAAACGGAACACCATATAGCGAACGCTATAAATTATAACTAAAATTAAATTAGAGAAAGTTCAAAGGAACACTTTCTTAACGGTGATCTCATCAAAACATTCCAAGGAAAAGTCAAGGCTGTCGGTTAGAGACAAGTTATAAATACTGTAAATGTTCAGGAATTCTAGATTTCAATGTTCGGTTAATAGTAAGTCGGTAACGAGTTTTTCCGCGAAAAAGTTGAGAACGAAAGAGAGTAAACAATCTCTTAAATTCTTTGTAGTAACGCGAGAATGAAAATCATATATTTGAACTGTGGATTAAATTATGAATATGTGAATGATCATCGCAGTTATGAACACTACTTAAGCAGTAGTGAAAAAGCCTGAAAAATTCAGGCTTGTTTTTTGACGAGCACCATGAATACTACTGCTTAAGTAGTGTTCATAACTGCGATCACCATTTACATATTTATTCATAAGTTCTTTGTTGTAGAGGAACTTTTTCTCAATAGCCTACCTTACAAATTCGGCAAAGCGTCTAGGAAATTGCATGATGGTAATTTTATTTTGCTCGTCACTCGATAGCGCGTGTTTGCTGATCAATGTGTTATGATAAAGATAATGTTTTCAACCAGTGTAAAAAAGGAATACCGTAAAAGCTCTATTAAGCCCCCGGGGGGCTTATTTAATTTCAGGCCTTATTAACGGGGGGCTTATTAGAGAGGGGGGGGGGGGGCTTATTTCAAATCTTTGAACACGCCGTTTTCGTATTAAAAAGTCTCTGTACAAATCTCAAACTGCAGTAAAACTTTATTATTTAATACCGAGCAGCTTTTAAAAACAAACCAACTGGGCCTCATTAAGTGTATTTCGTAAGAGGGAATAGGAGGGAATAATTACAAAATTTCGTGTCCCAAAAGGGGGGGGGGCTTATTAGAGAGGGGGGGCTTAATATGAGCTTTTACGGTAGGCCATTTTTCATGATGACGTCATGTTACAACGTCATCCATACTCATTCACGTTTTGGGGGTTTATATGCAAAATACGTCTGTTCTCATTTACATGCAATTACAGCATTTAGGTCTAAACAAGAAAGGAAAACCGAAATGACGTCTGGTAGTTGTACGCTTTAGTAAGATGATTATCAGGTGTACAGACCTTCCGCCAATCCCCAACACCCTGGGTCTCAAGCACGATTCATTTGGGTTTGTTAAATACTAGGTTTCTGACTTACCCATCAAAATCCGGCAAACTGGGATTATAAAGTCGGGCCTCCTTTAACAGCGTGTAAATTCGATCTTTATACTGCAAAATAAAGCAACAGTAGTTGAACTGAGAGAAGGCCGGTGTTTGTTTTCATTGACTTCGAGTACTCTAGTATTGCCTGTCGGTAACAATGTAAGGCATCGCATTACGCCACCCTTAAGGCCGGCACACACGAGGGGAGTATTCGCAGGGAATGTTTGCAGGGAAGGGTCGCGGGGGCCCGTTACCTTCGTGTGAACTAACAAAAACCTATTCGCAGGGACCAAGATTTGTTCCCTGAGAACCGTCCCACGAATTCAAACCTGAACATTCCCCTGAAAAATGCTTGTACCCTTCGTGTAAATTGTGCGAGGGAATACTCCCTGCGAACAACTTTTAACTTTAATTAGATTTTCTTTTTTTTTTTGTCTGGTTGGGCTGAAGAAAACACCCTTCAACTCTAAAAAAACTTATCAAAAATTGTAAATTACAAACACTTAGTAAGTTTTTATAGACGAGCAATAATGAGACGTTAGGATACGCTGATTTATTTCAATATAGTTCGCGGTTCGTTATTCAACTGCGTGCTATAATTTAATGAACTTGCTTGAGCTTACGGCATTACTCCGCGACTCATTTCTCGTTATATGATTTCGTGAATCTTCAGTCAAAAAGCCCAAAATTTATACTATTTCCCGTCCCCCGTGTTAAACCCTTCAAGGGAATTGTCCCCGTAACTGGTTTCATCGTCTGAACCCTTCAGGGGAATATTCCCTGCGACCATTACCTGCAAATATTCCCCTCGTGTGTGGCGACCTTTTAAGAAACAGGAAAAAAATTCTTTGTTTATAGTGGAAAATGCATAGAGCTGCTCTAGTAAGCAGTTCACAAATAATTTTGTAAAACTATTTTGAAAACTTGAAAACTACCCTCTCAATAAAGTATTCTTGACACTATACGACGTCGTCCCAGGAAAAAGTTACCAACAACAGTTTACAGTCTTAATGGACCTGTCACACACAGTAAGGTAAAGATAGTTTGCTTGGAAGCAACACCCAAAGGTCTGCATGCATCGTCCATTTTACTTAACGAAGTCTTTGGGTGCTGCTTTTCATCTGCTTACAACAACCTGGACGGCAACCTCGCTCCCAGCGTCTCTCCTCTTCCCGCTCCTCTCTTGCTCCAGGGGGTGGGAAGAGGAGAGACCCTGGGAACGAGGTTGCCTGGACGGCAAAAGGTTTGCTCCAGTGGAGTAGATACGAAAATTTATCAGGATATCTGAGGTATACCTCACACCACACCCATATATGGTAGGTACGTCAAATAATTCTAGGCCAACACAAGAATACGTCACAGCGACAGCGATTTCGGTCATAACTCCAACTCCGACAAACAGATAAACTGACCATCAGACATATCGTGCGTCTCTAAACGAGTTTCACGACTTAGGTGAAGGAATGATCAAACATCTTACCCTGATGTCCTCTATTAACTGCCAGTCAGCCAAGTCATCATCTAAAGAAAGCGGCAAAATCGTAAACTAAAACCTGAACGATGAATTGAAAGAATGCCACACGAGTTAACAACTTGATAAAACGCTACATAAAGGATGGTGCAACGAGCCCCTGCCATGAGCTGTTTGGCTGAGGTAACACGTTTCCAAACATGTGAAGCGTGAGAGGCCAACAGGGGACTTAGGCTCGGTTCAGACACCGCACTTCATATGTACCTAACAAATTTTCGCTCTAATTTTATATTATGCGAAATGCAAGGCCTTACCATAGCTTTCGATTTTGTACTGCCTAAGTAAAATTCAGTTCAGTTACAACTGTACACTGGCCTTAGAGCGCAAGAGAGGTGCAGTGCCTGAACTGGGACTGTATATACCCACACACCAGCCTTGCGCGAGTTGCTCCATACCGCTTTATGTTCTTCCAAACGTTGGCAGAGTTGTTACTCCCAACAAGTGTGCGCCATATTTAAACTTACGTCCTCCATAGAACTAATAATAAAAACGCCTTAAATAAAGAGCGCTCCTTGTAAAACGCTCATTACAAAACGAGTGCATTTTCTGTGGAGTATTTTTTTCATTACCACCCTCACGGGTCGACACTCCTAATTTGCACTGCTTACCTTTTAAAGGAATCTTGATACTCCCTTGGATCAAAACTTATCACTTCACATTTCAGTTTGCAAACTTCAGTCTCTAGTTCCTTTGTTTCTGATTGGGAAGAATGATAGGAGAAAGATAATGCCAATCCTCATGCCAGCTGTAAACTGATGAAGCTAACGTATCACATTTGTGCACTTAAACGCATCCCAAAGCTACACAAGGTGTTTAGGACAATTGGCACACAACCAGAATTATTTTTCCAAGGTTTAATGGCCGCTGTTGGAAGCAAATACTTTCTCCTGGCCAAAATTTCCGGACTCGAAAGAGCAGAATTGGCAAGGAAATATGTTACACACCGCTACGTTATATTTTTTGTTAAGATCAGACACGTGGGTAACGAAACGAAGCCCAGTAGCGTGACTGATACTGTTGCTATAATCTGACGTAATGCGTGCATTATCAGACAATGACTGTACTCGTGACGTAATCTGCGCATCTATGATTCAATGGATGCTTACTTACAAGGAAAACCCATTGGCAAATCCTATGGAACGCTTCACTCCATTTGGAAAGTTGTAGAAATTATGCTCAAGTGATCGACTCTTCCTACTCTGTTTCATTCCTCAGTGGATGCTGGTATATTTTCTGTGTTATCAAGCCTCCGTTTGGACAGACTAAATCATTCACATTTTTACGCCTTAAATTTCCAACCGGAATGGCGAATGTAAGCACCCAACATGACAAGTGGTCAAAGTGATTGCGCGGTACATATAAGCGATTGTAAGATCAGTCTACTCACATTTTCTGTTGCTGTACCGATAACAATTCTCCCTCAGTTATATAATCAGTTTGAACTTCCACAGAGGCAGTTTCCACTGCCGGTTTCTTGATTTCCTCCTTCGTTTCCTCCATTACATGATCTTCTTTGGGTAACGATTCCTCTGCTCTATGATCGTCAGCAGTAAAACGACAAGCGCTATCCATTAACACAGCCTCTTTTGCCTGCTGAAAGAACAATGAGGCGAGAGATTGAAGAAAAAAAAATTTCACCTTGCACACTGAAAGCTCTTGTCTCACAACTCTGAACAAAACTCATACATTGACCCTGGGCTGCAAACATGCTCTCGAGGGGGAGGGGGACGGGGAGGTGCATTAAGAAATTCGGCCATTTTTGAGATCGGTTTTTCAGTTTTCGCATCGCAAATCTGCGGTTTTTCGGTTTTTGTAACTTTTGCGGTTTCCGGTTTTCCTTTCTTTTAGAATTCGGTTTTCGGTTTTTAACCAACAAGACATCGGTTATTCGCATTTGGAATTCAGTTTTGAAAGCTAAACTAGTGAGCCTGTAGCACTTGACCGACCTGAAAAACCTGTAAACTGACTTTATTTTCCAACGCCTTTCGTCCGAATACCGCGGACTTTGTCAGGGAGTTTTTAAAGTAAAAGTGACAAGCTTGTATTTACACACAGCATAAGCACAGACTAGAACTGTTTCACAAAGTTGTGCGCGCCAACTGGATTGCACCCTGAGCCACGTCAAAATCCAGAACGTGAGGACCACCTCTTTTATTTGGGCAAGGAACTGTGGCACAACTTCGTTTCTAACAAGCCCCATTGGTGGAGCAATTTACCTTAATCAGAAAAGCCGTTTGCGGTTTGTCTTTAAAAAAGTCCTTGTTTTCCTTATTGACTGAGTTAGGTCAAGACTGGAGGGACAATATTTGGTTTTCATTCAGGGTAGTCATGGACATTATTGCGTTCAGTATGCCGTAACCTCAAGCCAAATATTTTTCCATTCATCTCTCCAACACCACCATTTGATGCATACAAAAATGAGTGTAAGCTATGGCGTCGACACATTTGAATACCGTGATCAAACATAGTATTTGGGTATGCTCCACACTTTGCTAATGCTTTAGAGTTTGGAAACGTGGCATTTGCGGCGTTGATAATTTTTGTGCGGTTTGCGGTTTTGCAGTTTTGGGCAACATGTTTTGCGATTTTGCAGATTCTAATAGGCCCCAATGCCCCCCTCGTTCTCGGCTGGAACAAAAAGGGGAGGGAGGGAGGGAGAGCTTACCGTGACCCTAAATCCCTTGATGTGATTAAGGATGTTTACGCTTCAACTAATCAACTAAGCTTCTGGCACAAACGTTCGGTGTTTCCTTGATAATGGGAGGATTAATTTTCGCATTATCACACATTTTTTGAAATGACCTCCCAAATGACAATACTCAAAACCCTCATTTTGACTTCCTGGTAACCAGGCAGCGAGAAAGGAAAGATAGAAGTCCTTACTTTGTGGACAAATTGAACGTTTTGGACGAGTGTCGTAACTGTGTTTTCACACTTAAAAATACGGCTGGTAGCCAAAGCCTTGTAAAACACCACATGGACAACGCAAGGGTACTAGTGTAGTACGAGTTAGAGTGCACTTCACCAACACAAGGAAATAAAAAATCGCTGACTAAGAAAACTTCACTACCTTCTTGCTCTCATACTGAAAACATGGTAATAACGTAAAGGAATTGCGAATACCTCGACAGGTGGTTCTTTAGCCGTCCCTTCACCTGAAGAAGACTGCAAAAGCTCTATACGTGTTGCTTCTTCCCAAGGGAAGGACTTTGAGCGAGACAATTTGGCATTCGGTAGGGGCTGCTTGAAGGGGCTCGCTCTCACAAAGGCCGTCACAGGACTGTTTGAATTGGAACCAACTGACAGAGTAGACAAACGTGAGAGAGTTGATAGCAAAGTAACGCAAACTGAAGGACAACAACGGGGAGATATGTATATTATGACACATAATGACGATACCACAACCTTCCATGCGATAGATAAAAATATTCAGGAAATACTAAGACACTTCCTTTACAGGAAAACGGCCCGGGAATCAAAGCTTACCATTGCTGTTTTCTGACACAGTTCGTGTGATCTTCTTTTTTCGTCGGAGACTGCTTCGCAACTGAAATTAACACAAATGTGAAAAATTCTTTCAGACGGGTTGATCTCAGCTAAGAAGGGTACAACTCTGTGATATCTTTACCGGCACTGTATGTGAGGACACGGGAAAAGTGGGCTGACGAGAGCGACATCTCCTGGGAATTAAATTTCAAAGAAATTTCAACATCGACGGGTTAAATTGTACTTATAAAAGATGATCCAGCAAAGCGTTTTTAAGTTTTAATTCCTACGAGTTGTAAACAGGTTTTGACATTTTTATCTTAGTTTTGACAGGAGCTCATAAACTGCTGCACAAACTTAAACTTTTGTCTTTACGCCCCTCGGGTGTAACTGAAATATAGGATTTCTATGTCTATCTGTAGTTGCTTACCTTTCCCATGATACTGCCGCCACCTGCTCCGCCCTCCAGTAGAGATGGCGTTAAATTTTGCGCAGTCGGTAACCTTGCTGCTTCCTAAACCAGCACAAAACACAACAACAACAAAAAAAAAGAGTATGTATTTTTTAAACCAACAACTTCTCTAACGTACTTTGGCCCAGTTGAAAATTGGCGAAAATCGTGAAAAATTTACCATGGCAACATTTGAGCTTTCTGCGTTACTTTTAGTGGTGCCCCACTCGACAGAAAAATTTAATTGCCAAAAAATTTTCGCGATGAAGTGAATTATAGAAAATAAAATTAAAACAGACCACAAACTATCCAGTCTGGAAAGTAGAGCGAATAAATTCTGGCGGTTACGTTTTGGAAGCTTTTGGCGATGTGCGAAAGTAACGATAAAAGCAAATAGCAGAGAAAAATTTTCAACAGACAGAATTCTGCATTCAAAATCCGAATCCTTTTTTTATCGATGCAGACGTGTTCTGCTCGTACCTTAAGGCTTATCAGCCAGTCGAAGACACAAACATCCCGAGGAGGTGACAACTGAAAGTCTTTTCCATCCTTACTACAAACAAAAATAACATTCAAAGTTAAAAGAAAGCGCACAGAAAGCTAAAGCGAAAATGGAAGGACACAAAGATTAGCACAGAGAAGTTAGGAGACTCCGCTTCTCGTTTCGACTTCATCCGACGAGATGAACACAGCGGGAAGGCAAGTTAAAAAGCAGCGCATTTAAGTGCGTTTTCCAGCGTTTCAAGGGTTTGTTTGTAACGGTTACTATAGAAATTTCATTATCATGTCGTGTATCGAACGGTCTAAATTCGTATAAACTGCACGCGCAAAGTGGAAGGAGATGTTATGGAGATTGACGACAGCCAACCGTGGCCTGGGAACTAAAACAAGGAAGACTGTATAAAGGCCCGTTTACACAGGCGATTTTTGTCGCGCAACTCGATGCAATTTTTGTCGCGCTCATGTTGCAACTTGAGAATGCATTTGTACAGGGTTAGCCTCGACCTAAAATAAAATATTTACAAATTCCAGCGAAAAGATGACCTGTTTACAGCTCTATCTATTGTTTAATTTTCAAACTGTGGCACCTTCCCGCCAGTATTTGTGAATATTTTACTGTAGGTCGAGACTAACCCTGTACAAATGCGTTCTCAGTGCTTTTATTCAGCGGTCATGGCGAACTCGAAACTGGACTATTCCTCATGCATATCCCGCTGGCACAATGGTTAGAGTGTCGCAGTCCGACTGCTCATTGTAGAGAGGGTCATAGGTTCAGTTAATCCGCCGCGTCGAGTACTCAGATCGTTTTCTTTGTAATACGCCCGTAACACACAATGCCTTTGTGTTTTTTTAAAGATGTTCACGTATTCAGGGCGTGTTTTGTTCCTCCAGCTCATTAGAAGTCACTTTTTAACCTCTACTGATGCAGGGGATTGACTTTTTACATACATACATACATACAGAACACACACACACACACACACACACACACACACACACACACACACACACACACACACACACACATACATACATACATACATACATACATTCGTTAGAAACCGATGAGGCCAACTTTGCTAAGGGTTTGAAAGATGTGCTATCGTGTGCATAACACTGAGCCGTCACTGGAAATCTCTCTCTCATAAACTTTCCTCGAGGCTAAAAAAGGAGTTCTACAAAAATCAATTCTCTTGCACAGTGCATTTCCTTCACTCCACAACCTCTGCAATATTGCAGACGGGCACTGTTATCCTGCGGCGACTCTCTGGGACATTTGCAATCACAGGTGTAACGCTAATTTATTTCCTTTTTTCTCCTCAAACAAACAATCCTGCTGTCTTTCTGTTGGTCATCCTGTCGCCTTGATTATTTATAGCCTGATGTATGCTCTTATCAGGGGTTTAGGGCTCCAGAGCTCCAGGGCTCCGGATTCAAACTAGCGGGGTTCTGGTGTCCTAGCGAATTTGGACCCCCCAAAATTTGCTCGCCCCAATTATATGTGAAGCTGAAACAGGCTAGAATGCAGGTCATAAGACCTTGGGATACATGTCAAACGTGCAAAAATTAGCAAACTAGACATTGCAAACTCCCTTTTTACACTTGGCAATGTTGAAACATCTCGGGCCATCCATGGACTATAATCGTTTCCGCTCGTTTCGTTCCATGATCGCTTCGTTTTAAGTCTTTTAATAAAAAGTCGTTTCGTTCCACAACAGACATAATGTTAAAACGTGAGGGGGAGGGGGCAGGGGGCAACAGAAACTGTCCCAAGACTTACACAACCCACATTGCTGATTATTTAAAGTTAAGAGGCAAAAGTACCTTGAAATAACAACAAACACCTCAAGGGATGACGTCGCAACATCGATGCGCCTGAAAAGAAAACAAGAGAACGGAATGAGTGCTAGGTTTCTGAAGAACTTACTGTTTATGTAGCAAGAGGTCTGCATCTGTGTTTCTGATGTAATTTGATACTGACACTACCAAGGATCTGTTACTAAACACACCCAGGTTTTTTTTCTTCTCATTTGACTTGTTCTGTGTGTGAGCTGAAAGCTGAGGGCCACAGGCCTAAAACCCATTGAACAACAATTATGCAAAATATTTTGCTTGGCTGCAGCCTACTCACTGAAATGCACAGATTTTTAAGAATTCATTAACATATGCATCCTTCAGAACTATATACGAGTCAGAATTTGGACAGAGGGCTCTGTTTTCTGGTACTTTGAGCTGTCCTGCAAGGCTTCAGTTAGGATGTTGCAGTGGGTCCAGAATTATCAAAAATAACTTTCCTGGTATCTTGACAAAGCATGCAATTATTCTCACAAGTTCCTGAAAGTTTTTTTTTGTTAATGAATGCCTTACTAGGTGCTACTCAGGGACTGAAAAGGGTAACAGCTCTGTTAGGTGAACCTTTTTTTGAAGCCCATGGTTTAGATGCATAAGATGTGAATGCACGACCTTTTGTTATAATTTATCTTGGCCATTCGTCCATACATGCTACAGAAGCTATTCCAGACACATATCACAGATGTTGCAGTAGGTTGCTAGAGATGAGTGTAAGCTGGTCTTCTTATTAGAACCAATTTTAGTAAACGTTTCTGCACCAAACTGAAATTTACAGCTGTGTCCATGTTTGGCATTAACTTTGCAGTCTCACATGGACTGGTCACAGGAGTTGGAAAGTGTTAATGCAAATGAGCCATACCCTGAAGGCCTGGTGTCTGGTGGAGCCTTGCTGCTTCTTTTGTCATAGAAAAGGAGATTAGAGTCCTGTATTATAAACCTGTAAATGCAAAGTGTTAGACTCAACCAGTGTTTAAGCTTAATTTCACTACCATCAATACACACAACAAACATATTGGAAAACATGAAAATTTGGCTCAACAGGGCCAATAGGTCTCAATCATAAGCTATGATTATTTATTTATTTACCGTATTTATTTGACTATAAGCCGAGCGATTTTTCCGTTAAATTAAACCACCGAGAGTAAATTTTCCACCAGAGAAGAGGGTTCAGCTTATAGCCAATAGTTTTCGGGGGAAAAAGTTCAAAGACTCAAAGACAACAATAATAAAAATGAGAGCCAAAAACAAGTTTTCTGTGTTATCATTGACTTTTTTATATGTAGTGGCTCGTAAAGGAGCCATTTGCTAGTTTTGCTTCAAGGAAACTTTCATCAGTCGTTGTTGACATCACACTTAACCTGTTTGCTGCTTCACATACCCTACTATAAGCTTGTTATCTCCACAGAAGTCATCACATTTCCTGTGAATTAATTGGGTCTACCTTGTGATTTCTCGGTTTTTTTGGTGAACATCTGGCCACTACTCCACTTGCTAAGTTTAGGGTCTTGGCTTATAGCTGGGATCGGCTTATAGACGAATAAATACGGTATTGATAGGGGGATTTGATGATGAAACTTAGGTCTAGTACATCTTTGAGCCAGCACATCTTCCTTTCTTGCCAGAACTTACCATTGCTTACCACTCTTATCCTCTCTAAGCTTTGAAAGTCCTATCATAAATAAAAACAATAAACATACTCAGTTCATGTTAAATATGGAATAGCTGTAGTCAGGAGATGACATCACTGAAATTAGTAGTTGTTTGTCACTGACTTGTAATATATAGGCGGTTCTTTAAGATGTTTTGGCTAACTCTTACACCTTCATCAATTCAGAGTTAGCTGAAACGTCTTAAAGAAACGCCTATATATTACAAGTCAGCGACAAACAACTACTATTTTCAATGATAATCAGTTCATGTAAATTAAAACTACCCAAAGGCGAGAAGCTGTATCCAGCAAATACCAGTACACACTTCCAGTAATGGTCCAGTCAAGTTGAGGGGGGACAAGGGTGTGGCAACCATGGGTGAAAGGGAGTGAGAGCTGGTGCAGGAAGAAATGGCATTTGTGAAGGGGTGGAAAGTCGGAGAAATACTTATAATTTTTAACACCATATAATATTTGGTAAAGAGCACATGGGCAGGTGAAACCAATAACAACAATACCCAGGAGAAGTACTCATGAGTAACAGTGAGGTGGCAATTTGGACACTTGCGGTCCTTAGGAACCTTTTATCAGTTTTATTTTGTGGGGAAGGGATTGAAGTAGAAAACAATGAGGGCTGCATGGTAAGATAAACAGATTAGTGTCTAATTTTTTTTTCAAACAATAAGAATTTATTATTGCATCAGTTTATCAGCCTAGGTTATAGAAAATGACAAGGTGACTTACTGTTGTAGTCATTTATTTGTAAGTAATTATTTAACTTGCATTATTTCATTTTGATATTCAAAAAATTTCACCTCCTAAAACAAAGAGATAACCCATTTTCTGTTAACCTTTCTTTAAAAAGAAGTGTGTTGCTTCTCACTGTAAAAGAATGACTGCAGATCTGAAAAAAGTTTGTGATTGGAATTGTAGAACTTTAGCATGTACCATGTCCTACTGATGTGTACTGTGCCCACAGAGTAGGACATTTTGATCATTGCCAGGAGGGGGTGGAGAACTTAAAAAAGAATTAACTCTGGTGTCAGAGCATGGACTTCACCTTTGTGAGCAAACAGTTTAATAAAAGGGGTGCCAAAAGAGGTTTTGATGGTAATGTTTATTATTCTCAGTCTCTAGATAACATGAAGAACTAGTAAGTGAGAATAAATATACGAAAAATCATATATTTGAACTGCAGATTAAAGAATGAATATCTGAATAATCATCGCTTGTACGGGAATCAAACCCACAACCTCTGCGATACCGGTGCAGAGCTCTACCTACTGAGCTAACAAACCAATAATTGGGAGCTCATTCAAATATTCAAGAACTAGTCAACTGCAGAGATGCCAACCTCTCAGGATGGCTAAATTGGTAGTTTATTCTTTTGCCTTCCAACTCCCCATTATTAACCCCCCCCCCCCCCCACCCCCCTCCGCTCCCCCTAAACATTGATGGACCCATCTTGCCCCTAAATGAAGTTAACCGCTACCACAAAACCACTCTGGCTCCTTTCCACAATGCCAAAAACATATTTTCTTTGGTTTCCATAAAAGTCTGTGTTGAATTTGTGGATAATTTGAATATAAACGTTAGTTTCTTTTTGAAATAAGACCCCAATTTGCATTTATCCGGGAGATTTGGTAACCCGTACAAGAGACTGCAAGATTTGTTCTATATGAAATCCTTGAGGTTGGCCATTTGACCATACAATTTGACAGTTTAAGGGTAGGGAATATGGATTGTGATTGATAAAACTTCCTGGGAATGAATAAATATGGAGAAAAACAATTTACAATAATTAGACACATGTTATTGTCTGCTAATAATTATTCATAACATTGTATAGGAAGCTATTATCATTAATAAATTTATCATGTTTATTTATATAGTTATTTATGTACACCGGTCGATTCTGAATGACTTAATCACCATAAAAGGGCCAAGCAACAAAAGAGGGAGACAGGAAGTGTCTGAGGTTGAAATGAACTTGTATAATTATATTTTTACCACTATAGCTGTTCAAAGGTTGGATCTGTCCCTCCAAACCAAGCCACTCGCGTCTGGGTGAAGAGGCTTTCATGACCAAAAAGATAAAGCTGACTCTGAACTAAGAAATAAATGTTAATTAATAATCATTCATTTTGAGATCATAAATATTCAAATTGTGTGGCAATAGAGACCAATAGAGAGATCTATTGCGGGCAGGCCGGAAGTGAACATAGAAATTTTGCTTGCGGGAATAAAATCTCACTGAAACAGATGCTTTAGCAGTGATTAGATAACGCACATCTTAGGGATCAAGACTTAAGTACGAGATAGTGTACACAAATAAAACAGAAAAGATCACTTTCGTGAATTCATGCTGGATTCAGTTTCAGACGTAATCAGGAACGGCGATTTTCTTTTTATTTAAGCTTACTAACAACATCAAGAGAACTCACCTTTATAATAAAGCTTTTGAAGATACGAATGAATCTAGCAATGTGTAGCAGCGAGGGAAACGGAAAATAACACTTTCTATTCCCAGAACATGATCAATTGACCGAAAAGAGCCAAACGTGACAGTATGAAGGAATGGACTTGAGCCAGTTTTCGGGTAGACCGGAAATCCTTCTTGCTTTCCGAACTTGTGACGAACGATGCCGAGCGTCTCTCTATGTCACGCACGTTGTTTGCAAAGGCTCTAAAAAATTACCTGAAATTATTTCAAATGATTAAATTATTCAAATAATCGCTTTTTTCTTTTATTTTATACACGTATTTTTATCCTTTTTATCTCTTTTAAACTTATTTCTATTATTGTTAGTTTTTATTATATGTACTTAGTTTGATTTTAACTATTTTAATCTTTTTATACAGGGCCACTCGGAAAACCACTGCTGTGAGAGAGCAATCAGTTTTCATAGACCATCCAAGACAAACCTTTGGGCGACAACAATTTTAAACTCTTTCACAAACTCAATAGCTAGCCAAAAGTAAACCTGACCTTCAAAACATCTTTTTTCCCTGACCGTGGCAGCTGTACACCAGACGCGCAGCACTGCAACGGCAACGAAAACCGTTCATTTCAAAATGTAACTTCTCGTTATTGTAACTGTTACGCGATTTTTCCAGTTTGTTTACTTGTGAAATGCGGGCGAACTATCCTGGAGCTAAATTAGTAAAAACGGCATTGAAATTGGAAAAAATAAAGAAGAGTTCACGGTCATACGCTCGCGTTCTTCACAAAACCTTTGGGCGACAAAGGTATCCATTCACTTCTTTCACAAACTTAATAGCTAGCCAAAAGTAAACCTGAGCTTCACAAAATCTTTTTTTCCCTGACCGCGGCACCTGCACACTAGACGCGCGGTTTGAGTTCATTAGAGAGCTCTATTAGAGAGCTTATAAGCAACGACAACGGCGACGGCAACGAGAATGCCACAAAACAATAGGCCTAATGGGCAAAAACAATCGCCCTGCACATGCGTTTTACATTTTGGCACATTTCTTTGCCGTCCGCAGCAAAACAACAACGTGAAATGACCAAATTTTAGGTTTTGTGGAGAACGTGAGCGTATGACGGTGAACTCTTCTTTCTTTTTCCCAACTTCAATGCCGTTTTTACTAATTTCTTGGGAGCAGGGTTGGCGCAGTGGTGAGAGCGCTCGCCTTCCACCAATGTGGCCCGGGTTCGATTCCCGGACTCGGCGTCATAAGTGGGCTGAGTTTGTTGGTTCTCTACTCTGCTCCGAGAGGTTTTTCTCCGGGTACTCCGGTTTTCCCCTCTCCACAAAAACCAACATTTGATTTGATTTGATTTGATTTGATTTATTTAGAGTTGATTTGATTTCATATATGTGAGGCGCATTTGAAAATTGTATAATTGAATTTGCGCCATATAAATAAATATTATTATTATTATTATTAGATGAAAATTTAAATTGGAAGTCCGAAATCTCACATGTGGCCAACAAAGTCTCTAAGTCTATTGGAATAATTCGCAAATCTAACTTCTATCTGTCGAAAAAATGTTTACGAACGTTATATCTTTCATTAGTCTATCCACACCTTTTTTTACTGCAACTTAGTTTAGGCCTCGTGTAACATGGCCTTCAGATATGCAGGTACCAATAAATTTAATTTAAATGTTTGGGTACAACAGTTGTATATTTAGGGCTAGTATATCGGCTCACTTCTGAGCATTCCTCTAGATCAGAAAACTGTACAGGTCTGTACAACATAAAAGAGTATTACTTTACCATAAATAAATAATCTTTAACACAAGCTCACATCAAGCTTACAAACAGACACTACAGACACTATAATACACCTCTCAGCAACGACGACGGTAACGGCGAAACAATGGGCTTAATGAGCACAAACAATGGTTCTGCGCGTGCGTTTTACATTTTGGTACATTTCTTTCCCGTCCTCTGCAAAACAACAACGTGAAATGACCAAATTTTAGGTTTTCTCGAGAACGGGAGCGTGTGACTGTAAAGTTTTCTTTCTTTTTCCTTACTTTAACGGCGTTCATAGCAATTTAGTCCCTGAATAGTTCGCCAGTATTTTCCAAGTTAAACAAATTGGAATAATAGCGAAAGCCTTCAATCAAATCAAATCAAATCAAAACTTTATTTATCCACGGAGTCCATTTCACTAAATAGTGCTCTCCCATGGAACCGTGCATTAAAAATACGATAACTATTAATTTAACGATGACCATTAAGTTAAAAAAAGTAAAATAAGAAGGTATAGTTAAAAGTCTAATTTATCTACTACTCAAATTTAGACGAGTTAAAAATATATTA
>JAEMWC010000197.1:125000-152500 GCA_016490735.1 Pachyseris speciosa
GACAAAGTCGTTTCCAGTTTAATTCGTTGCGATGGAGGATTATTATGTCGAGACAACATGGTCAGCCTTGAATCACATAGCATGCAGAAACACTTTTTGGGAGCAAAACGTTTGTGAAGAAGGCGATTCGATTGTACGTAAACACTGGAGCCGGAAGCGATCCGCCAAAGAGAACATCAAAGAAACGAAAAATATCAGCTATCTGAAAACGTTGGCCTCAGAAAATGAGTCGAGTTGTTTGGAAGTTGACTTTTATCAGCTTTTTACGGATGTAGATTATTTTAGCCGCAGAAATTCCTGTCATTCGTTATGCTATAAGATATCTTGACGAGTCGCTCGGGGTTTACCTAAAACATGGAATCCGGAATCCGGAATCCGGAATCCGGAATGCGGAATCCGGAATCCGGAATCCGGAATGCGGAATGCGGAATGCGGAATCCGGAATCCGGAATACGAAATATGAAATCCGGAATACGGAATGTACAGAAGTTTGGTAAAAAATTTTGACAAAGGTTGAAGTCACTTGGGTAATAATATGGTCAACAAATTATATGATGACTTAGCCTGAGTTTTGCAGCAATCAAGCAATCAAGCAATCAATCAATCTAGGGCAGCATTTTAATACTTTGGTTTTGCTTTTAATAAACCGCCTGATTCCTTTAAAGCACACAGCTTTCAATCACACTTCAACGATACTAATCAATGCTTTGTGCATTTTGAACATTTTGAATTAAAATCATTTTAATTAAAAGCACCTTTTCTTATTCTTTTTGTCGATGAATAGTGTTAGGCCTGTCCACAAGTTGACGGCAACTTTTTGAACAACTTTCGATTTTCGATCAACCTTTTTTGATTTCGAGCAACTTTTTTTCCGTTTTCAATGTTTTGTTATTGATTTCAGCTAGATCTTTATAAAACAAGAGCTATTTTAAACGCTTCGTGACCAAAAAGCAGAGAAAAATCACTTTGCATATCTTGACTTAATTGCGCGTGGGAACGCTTACGCCTGATTGGTCATTGTCTGTTGCTCCATGCTGGAATGTTTGGGAACTGTATCGGCGCGTACATTTCAGGTTGTCGAGTGGCCGTCGATAAAACGTGGAACATGGGAAATTCTGGAACATCCCGGTACATTCAGGAACATCTCCAAAAGACGAAGAAAGATCACTTAAAAAAAAAACTTTTAAATATACAGAAAAAAAGAAACTAACACGAAATAAATATAATCCGAGAGATTAATTGGAGAAAAAAAGAAGACAAAAAAATATTTATTTCAAAAAAAAAAAAAAACAAAAAGAAAAGACGTTTATAAATGCCCCACCTGGAAATGATAGCTATGGGGGCTGGGTGAGGATTGTTTTAGCGCTTTCGTTTGCTTACAACATTTTCACCCTCATACAGTTGTACCGTCTTCAGTCATTGCTCTTTTTTTCGAAAAAACCTAAGTCAGTATGGTGCCCAATATACCTTGAAACTTTTATATAGGAACCTTGAGCACGCAAAATCCGCTGCTTTCCACTTCTGATTGGTTAAGGATATCTACAACAACTGAGGACTTGGTCAGGCCTACTTTTACAGTAGGCGATAAACGTGGTTAATCTGCTCCAAGAAAGATTTTCTTCCCAATAGCAATGCTTCTCACTCCGTTTTTGCAGCGATGGCTGCACTGCATGGGCCTGTTTGTTTCTTAAGGTTAAACTAGTGTAAAATCTCGCGGATCAGCTCTTTAAGTTGCATTTAATGATCCTGCATACGGTCTTTCTTAATAGTTATCCTTATATCCCTCCACATCGACTCAACTGGAAAGAACAAACCAAGTCCCAGACTAAGACTTCACTCCTGTCACCTACCTCCTCCTGTAAGACATCTATCGTCTTCATGGTCAGTGCTTATAGCTTAAGATCTACGATTGCACCTGTCCTTTCTATTCCGAGAGAGTCGGGAACTTTTCAGCACTCGGCAGCAACTACTTTTAATAAGCTCCCTGTAGCTATTAGAAACATAACTGAGTATAACTCCTTTTGTCGTAGTGTGAAGAGAAATTTTTTATCTTTATTTATTTATTATTATTATTATTATTATTATTATTATTCGGTTCTTTTAACCCTCTTATTAATTATTAATTCCAGTTTCTAGATTCCGTATTCCGGATTCCAGATTCCAGATTCTGGATTCCGGATTCCGGATTCCGGATTCCGGATTCCGCATTCCGGATTCCATGTTTTAGGTAAACCCAGTCGCAAGCGTGGTTGGAGTACGAGAGAGGTGAGGCATATGCAATGCATCCCTCAGCAGAACTATACGACAGATGGGATTGACAGTAAAAAAGGTACTGAAAGCCGCAAGAGATTAGCAGTCAAATTTTTGTAGTTCATCCTGTAATAAAAGTTATTATTTAGTTCTCAATTTGTTGTGGTTGCCGTACACTGTTCGTAAATTTGTAGCCTCAAATCATTGCCCGTGAGCGAGACGAACGAAAAGGCACATGGTTCAGAAGATTTACTTCTCAGTTTCAACTAGAACAGTTTCTGTTTATCGACGAGTCAAGTAAAGATGAAAGAGAAACTTTATAGGTACTCTGCGAGTAGTTCGTTAAAAAGAAACCCCGTTATTGTCATGGATACATATGATTGACGTCCACCAAAACTTAGTTTTCGATAAAGGAAAAAGCCGTTGGAGGGCGCGTGTGACTGGTAACCGCTGTAAGACCTTCAGGATCAATTGTTCTGCCTTTTGGCCAAATTTATCTGGCTCATTGGTGAGGAATATGTCGATTAGTGATTTAGAATTTGGTGTAATGCGTGTGGGTTCATTGATTAATTGAGTGTATTGGTACGACTCACAGAGCTCGTTAAGGTGTCTAGTCTCATTATTTGGAGTGGATGCTAACATATCACAATTGAGGCCTCCTATAATATTTGACTCCGTGTTTTCCTCCTCAATCTTTCCCAACAAATTTAGTTTGTGTTAACTGTGGTAGAAATGTTATTAAAAAAAAAAATGATATTAAAAAAAAAAAAAAAAAAAAAAAATTTTTGACTCCGTGTTTTCCTCCTCAATCTTTCCCAACAAATTTTCCAACTTCTCAAACAGCTCAATAGAGGTCAGGTTAGGAGGTCTATACCAATTTGAGAGAAGAAATGACTTAAACCCTGTTATCCTTATCTCTACGCATAAAAATTCAAGGTCGTGATCTGTCAAGTCGGTTCTAATTTTGTAATCGATTGAATTTCGGATATACATGGCAACACCCCCGCTTCATCTGTTACGGTCTCGCCTAATAATTTCATAGCCCTCAATTGATAAGTCGGAATCAGTTTATAATAAGGTGTCATCGAGACGAGTTTCACTTAATGCTAGTAGATTTAAAAACTGTAATTGCATTCTCAAGCGAAGCTCATCCAAATGTTTAGGTAGACTAACAATGTTTTGTAACGCCATTTTGAAGCCCTTAAGTTTAGGTAAAAAAAAAAAAAACAAAAAAAAACAAAAAACAAAAAACAAACGTTCTCGAAACGAGAAGTTGTATTTTGAAGTGATGTTTTCATTGCCGTCGCCGTCGTCGTTGCTAAAGCTCCCTAATACCCAGCGTAGTCAATCGAACGAAACCGAACCAAAAACCAATCGAACCCAATTGTTCGATTGGAGTTCGATTGACCAGTTCGGCAATCGAACATAATCGAACTGGAGCTTTTTTGTGAGTTCGATTAAGTTCGATTACCGAACCCAATCGAACTCAATCGACGCGATTGGTTCGATTTTGTTCGGTAGAAAAACAAAATGGTATACAAAATTGACAAGCATTAACTCTTAGTAGAATTGGAAGGAATTCACTCTTAAACTGAGTTTTAACTAGAGGAGCAAGTGTGAGAGATATTAACACATTTCAAATCTTTATTGTTTAGCTGATTCGAAATTGATTCATTCACAATATAAATATAACATGAACGGCTCCGTACAACATGTAAACTGTATTTATATCGCTCGGGATAACACCGAACGGGGATATTTTTAAAAGATTTATATCGTCGTCGCTAAAGCTTCGCTTAGATAACTAGAAAACGACCACTGCAACTGAATCTCGACTCACGCAACAGTGTACAGTGTGTACAAAATAGTTACTACTAGCGCTAAAAGTGTCCTCATTATCTCAAAGTAGATTTCTATTATACTCGTGTTTGAAATAGAAGCCAATAAATAACTTATTTGACCGCAACGCTTTGTTTCAGACCAGATGAAATTGGTTCGTGTTTCTGATTGTTGAGGTGTTCGATTATGTTCGATTGAGTTCGATTATGTTCGATTGTTGAATTGTTCGATTACCGAACATTCGATTGCGTTCGATTGGCAAATTTTTCTTGTGAGTTCGATTAAGTTCGATTACCGAACCCAATCGAACCCAATCGAGCTATTGGGTTCGATTGGGTTCGATTACCGAACGTTCGATTGACTACGTCGGGCTAATAGCGACAACGGCAACGGCAACGAAAACGTCATTTCGAAATGTAACTTCTCGTTATTGTAACTGTTTCGCGATTTTTCCAATTTGTTTAACTTGTAAAATGCGGACAAACTATCCTGGAGCTAAATTAGTAAAACGGCAGTGAAATTGCGAAAAAGAAAGAAGAGTTCACATGAGTTCACAGTCATACACTCACGTTCTCCACAAAACCTAAAATTTGGCCATTTGACGTTGTTTTGCGGAGGACGGCAAAGAAATGTATCAAAATGTAAAACGTACGTGCAATGCTATTCCTTTTTAGGTAGTTGGTTCTGGGTAAAGGGACATTTAATTTGTTTGTGGAGTCCCTCAAGACATATCCTGAGGTACTCCGCTCACTGAACATATAAGATAGGTAGTCAGGGGCCAGATCATTAAGAGCTTTGAACACCATTAAAGCTACTTGAATTTGACACTGGGCATTCGGGTCTTTCCATCCAAGTCGTTGTAACAAGTACCCAGCGCCAGCATCATAGGAGGAGGAAGTCAAGATGCGAGCAGCACGATTCTGAAGCTTTTATAATTTTTCGGAGAGCGTTTTGCCGCAATTCTCCCAGACAATACTACAGTAATCGAAATGAGGTTCATTAAAGATGTAATGTAGTATACCCCGTGCAACTAACGATCGCAGAAGATAACATTGTTCTATCTTCTGTAGCCTCCCACGCAGTCGTTTTTAGGGGACTCGTATTTCACCTCCTCCCCACTTGTGGGGAGGAGGTGAAATACGAGTCCCCTTAAAACGACTGCTAGGGAGGCTATATCTTCTGCGATCGTTTGCGATCTGCGATCATATGGAAACCAAAGTTCTGCGATCTGCGATCGAAACCTATCCCAAAATATTTGGAATTCCAATAACGCGCGCGTACATTTGACATTTCCACTGACCGAAATGTATGGCTACAGTCGGCTCTGCGATCGTCCGCGATTATATGGAAACAGCTCTTTGCGATAGTCTGCGATCATATGGAAAGAACTCCATCACTTTGATATGGCATTTTCCCGACCTCGTCTGATATTCTGACATAGATGGGAGCAAATAAACCAGCACACAAGTGTTCAAACAATTCTTTATTTATGAAAGGGAATATACACAGTACTTCGGAGAATCTAACGATACTGAGAGAAATTGCTTTACAAAACGGATAGTTTGATAGTCGAAGAACGCACCACATGAACATAGTAAGGCGAAAACAATAAACGAGCTTGGTTTTTTCTGAAGGAAAATTGAAAGATAATTCAAACAGTATTTGTGGTCCATTTCCCCTGGGTTACCAGAGGCGTTTCTCCCGTGCGCGGCCAAGCGCGATTTTAGATACAATTTCTTATTGCGCTCGTTGGTGAGCCTTCAACGAAGGAAACATCTGGTATGAAAACAAAAGAATAAAAATGAAGAAATAACCAAAGCAACCAACAAAAGCCCGGCAACGCAACAGCAAACCCCTCTGGAATCCAGGGTAATGGTGTATGTTAGCCTCCCGCGGGGATCTTCTCAGGACTTGTTCTAAACTGTCTTCCCAGACTGGGAACTGGAGCAGGCGAGGACACCAAAGAACACCTAGCATGAGATTACCACTCTTACTTTCTTCACCTCGCGCCTAGTTTAGGAAAACTATCTAATTGCACAGAAACGGAAGCAAGACATTTTCTCACAAAAAAGCGAAGGTTAGGTTCGATTTCCGCCGCTCACTCGGGCGCGGAGTATCCTCTTTTCGGGGCGGTCCAGTTTCGAGTTCGCCATGACCGCTGAATAAAACCACTGAGAATGCATTTGTACAGGGTTAGCCTCGACCTAAAGTAAAATACACTGTATTCCAGCGAGGAGATGACCTGTGTACAGTTCTAGTTTCAAATTTGTGGCATCTTCCCGCCGGTACATGTATTTTTGAATATTTTACTTTAGGTCGAGGCTAACCCTGTAGAAATGCGTTCTCAGTGCTTTTATTCAGCGTCATCGAGAAGTTGAAACTGGACTATTTCCCGAAACAGCGGCTGATAATCGAGCCCAAGCGAAGATGTGACTGAGAGAGGTACATCTAACTTCTCTTAAACAAAATCCTTGCGTTTCAAGGAGAACTTTAAGGATGATGGAACTAGCTTTAACTCAACGGCTGTGTGGCAATGGTTACCCGAAATAAAATGCGACTGTTTGAAAATGATTCAGTAGCCAAAGGCACACTTTCCGATAAACGATCTACCTAGCTAATTTTCTCAGTAAAATGACTAATAAAAAGGCTGAAAATATACAAGCGTCGATGATATGACGACAACTTCGACGTCAAGTGTTCACAAATATAAAATCCATCCCTACAATCACTTCAGTCTGTACGGTTTTAACCTTAATCACACGTTGGACGTGAGCGCTGACTAGTGTTGACAAATTTTAAAGTCGTTGTAACGCCATTTATCTGCTGCGTGATCTGTCTTTTTCTCGGCTTCTCTTGTCTTCTTTGCTGCTTCTTCCCCGCGAATCTTCGCGATCCCTGCTTCGCCTCTTTTCTCTGTTCCTATCTCGGCTTCGGCTTCGTCTTTTTCTGTCGTCGTCTCTACCTCGTCTGTGTGGGCTCCTACTTCGTCTTCTCTTTCTATCTCGGTCCCTGCTATCGTCGCGTTTTCGTTCGTGACTTCGGCGCTCGCGGCTTCGTCTTCGGGAGCTGTCGCGCTCACGACTCCGACTTCGTCGTCTTTCTCGTCCCCGATCTCGACTTCGGCTCCGGCTTCGGCGTGACCTCGGTCGTGGATCCCCATCGGCCTCCTCGTCATGGCGTCTGGATGGTGGACTGAAAGGATTGTAGAAGGTGACAAAGAAAGCCCATGTTAATACTGAACAGGCAATACTGATGGTTTAACAAAATGTTCCGCGCGTTTTCATCCAAAAATTTATCGTTCATTATATGAACGGATCAAGCCAGACTTGCAACTTACTATGAAAGCAGTGCTCATCCTGGCAAATACCTAACGCTCAAAACATGCTTTTCGGTAGAGCGCTATAAATTGCTCAAAAATTAATGCTATTTAGTTCCACGTTGACGACCAGCTTCAATAATACAGTTTTTTGCAAGAATTGTCACCACTGCAGTTATAATTTAACAAAAACATAAGGACCAAAAGCGAGAAAAAAAAGCTTGGTGCCGAGACAACAACACCACAATCTCTAACTCGAACCAGACTCCCTGAAATACCTGAAGAAGGATATTTAAGGAGCGTGCGACAAAATCGTATATTGCCATTGTTACGCCATGTCTGAGCCTCTACACCGTTCAACCACATGTAGCCCAACCCCCTCTCCCACCCACAACTCAATGCAACTCACCCACCTTTCTCCACGCGTGCGCCTGACAAAATCCTCTGCCTCACCCCAGCCTTCTTGCGCTGTACGCTTGTGGTCATCGCAGAGACCCTTCTCTCGTAGTTTCACCTCAAGGTCCTTCTGCACAGGCACAGGGATGCGGGGGAACAGGGTTCCATACCACTCTAGCTTCAACAGGAAGCTTCTAACCATCTGTCCGATGGTCATGGTGCAGCCACCACCAGCTTTTGGGTCTACTTCCTGGAAAATGGCACCAAAAAGAAGAGAATTCTCTTGAATGCTTGTTCACTATGCAAGAAGCATCAGGATTGAAAATGTTGAGAAGTGCTTATCGCTTAAACTATCGTAATCAGGCAGCTTAAAACTCTGGGCCTGGTCCTTCATGTGGTGTAAGCCAAATGCTGTTAGTTTTAGTATCTTTCAGTATTTTTCACTGCCATTCTAAGTCTCCATTAAGCTAAGTCGCGGCAAGATACGAATTAGTCTGTTCACAGTCCCCTATATTTCTGTGGGATGGTCGGGACTCACACTTCGATTGAACTGCTGTCATCTTGTTTGTACCAGAGAGCGCAACCTGGGGAGAGTGACTAAACTACTGTGGGGGGGGGGGGGGGGGGAGAGTGACTAAACTACTGTGGGGGGGGGGGGAGAGTGAAAGGACGTTTAAAATCAGTGTAATTTAGGTACCCTCTCCTGGTTATGCTTGCTGTTACAACCAATATAGCGACAGTTCCATTGAAGCATGTGAGTCTTGGCAATCCCCCGAAAAAATAGGGGACAGTGAACAGTCTACGCAAGAATATAGACACGAGGTCTACATACTTTCAAAATGTTCACAGGATAAAGATATACAGATCTAAAGGACAAGAAAAGTTCATCCTTGAGTGCACTTTTATTAACGATTTCGTGTGTACACATGTATTGAGAATTTGAGTAAAGTGTTGTATGCTTCATTATAGCTGTAAAATTCCAAACACACACACAAAAGAAAAAGACCTGGTAAATCTAGACAACTGCTCATACAATCCTTTTTTGCAGTCTGAGAACAAAACCCATTTTTTATCTGCCAGAAGTGACAA
Source organism: Pachyseris speciosa (assembly GCA_016490735.1). Lineage (NCBI taxonomy): Eukaryota > Metazoa > Cnidaria > Anthozoa > Scleractinia > Pachyseridae > Pachyseris > Pachyseris speciosa. The sequence goes on from JAEMWC010000197.1 coordinate 133,891, forward strand.
CATGGAATCCAGTTGCTGTTTTAGCATCTGTCTTATGCATATGTTTGGTTAAATATAGTACACAGCAATTTAACAATAACTAGTATACAAAACGCCAGGCCATAATCATGAGCCATAGCTACTCAGTTGACATGTTAACCTCATGAAAGGCAGCTCTGTGCAGCACAATATCTGAAGGCTTGTGGCATGGGAACAGCTGTCATGAGCTGCCTAAGAGGTGCATTACCAAACCACCTACAAACACATCAATACAACTGCATCAAAAACATGGTCACTTCCAGGACTAAGAACAAAAATCACCAACAAATGGTTGAAGGAACTCACCACTTAAACAATGTTGTACTTGGCAGTGGATCATCCTTGCGTTGATTGTTCCAAGGACACAGTGACCCTTTTTATTACTTACATGTACTTACAGAGAGATAAGTCTTTCAAAAGTGGACTGGTATATCAAAGTACATGTAATATACCTTAAGACTGTAGCTTATTGTTCATTCTAACCAAATGCCTGCTTGCTCGTGAACTAACAACTTTACAAAAGATCTGGTTTTAAGTCCCTGTTTCCAATTAACCAACTGAAGGGTGTTCCGCGAAAGGGGCGTATATCGCTTTTTTGCCTTAAAATCGAAATCTATCTAGATTCACTCTACTTTGGCATACTGACTGGCTATGGTGTCAGAAATGAAGTTCTGCACTTATTTTGTGATTTAAAGGCCTGGATTCAGCAAATTAGCGTATGACTAGCGTGCGGGAGGTCGGTGGTTCAAACCCCAGTCGGACCAAAACTCAGGGTCTTTAAATAATTGAGGAGATAGTGGTGCCTTTGTAATTACATCTGCAAATGGTTAGACTTTCTAGTCTTCTCGGATAAGGAAGATAAACCGTAGGCCCCGTCTCACAACTCTTCATAATTGATTCTGTGGGACGTAAAAGAACCCACACACTGTTCAAGAAGAGTTGGGGACGTTGTTCCCGGTGTGATGGTCTATCTCTCATCTGATGATGTTCTTTGAAGGCCGTAAGTTAGATAACTCATTGGGTTAATTACGTCACCTTCATTAAATAAAGAATATTGTATTGTATTGTACTTTTGCCTACAACCGCAACTGGACCAGCTCATTAACAAAGAAATCAGTCATGCATCAGATTCTTTTGTTTGTTTCTTGAGTTTTGGGGAAAAGCCATAAGCTAATCCTTCAGACCCTAGCTTTCTAATTGCAAAATAAGCACAGAAGTTCATTTCTGACACCATTTCTAGTCTATATGCCAAAGCAGAGTGAGTCTAGAGATAGTTTGGACTTTATGGCAAAAAGTGATATATGCCCCTTTTGCAGAACACCCTTCAATTAAAAAGTTTAATATTTCTTTTAACAATGATCTTAATTTAGCTGAACAGTTTTGTAGCATCTACATGAATGCCTCACCTGAAATTACTTTAAGCCATTTATTTCTAGGTGCTCACTTATTGGTAGAGTGCAAATTGAAATAAAGCCAATGATATTTTGGTAATTAGGTTAAGCTTTGTGTCATTGGATAAATGGATGCTAAAACCAAGTGTTGTTCTTGTGTAGAGAATTTAATTACAAGGTGTTCTCAATCTTTTTATTTGTTTGCAACAAAGTCCAAATATTCTATGATGTTCACATTAGTCACAGCAAAGTCAAACAATGCATTGATTGGTTCTCCATTTTCCAATATACAACTTCACTTTATTCTGAAGCATTCTTTTTCATAGTCCTCACAAAAAAGGTTCATTTCCACAAAAGTCACAGGAACACTCAGTCTCAATTTTTGGGTCAGTTGTGCACGTGCTGGATTACAGTACATGTAGCTTTCACACCCTACAGTGTGCACACATCTTGTAATTTTCTAGCAAAAATGGCAGTTTTCGGCCTAAGTTAAACTGTGATCAGACACTTTAAAGTAAATTGTGACCCTTCTGACATCCGAATTCACAAGTATAAATGTGTTGTTACAAATAAATGACACCAAGGTCACCCTGTGTATGATGTTTTACGAATTTAATTAATAAAGAATGTCAGTAGATAGCATGTCTTTGTCCTACAGCTACTTTTCCTGTATTCAACTGACAAATAATTAATTTTATTTATTAAAAGCTTAAATTTCATAGTTCTAAATTCATTCACCAACCTCTTCATCTTCAAGGAAAGGTTCCATCCATTCCCACAGTTTAGCTGGTGGCTGGCAGTATCTACAAGACAATTCAACAAGCATTGCTTTTCTATTGTATGCAGTTGGACTTTCAGCATTACACTTCAATGGCAGTTAACCTTGAACTTATGGTAATTGTAATGGTAATGGTAGTGGTAATGGTGATGGATTTATATACCGCACATACGGTATCACATAGTTTCACGGTGGTTTACAATGCTTCTCTAGGGTGAGATCGGACATCAGCCTGTCGATTCAATGGTTTGATTTAATTCTTTATTTTCAGTGAGACCTTCCTTCCTAACAAGTTCTCTTCTTGTAATAATCTCGCCGATAGGCAACTTCAGTAAGTTCAGTATGGCAACTCAACCTAACCTTTAGAAATGAAAGGCTAACCACATACTGTTCTACTGAGAGAAAAATTAATATGGTATTTGTATTATTTCTGCTGGAAGATCAATAAAAAGAGAAAGATTGAGTACTGTAAGTCTTCAGTAGGCACCTACACTGTACCTACCTAATGAACATGAAGCCCAGTGCTCTGATGTATGGTGAGTCTGTGTGTGTTATTAATCCATTCAGTTGTTTTCGGGTCAGTTTTAGTGTGAACAGCTTGTAGAGAAGACAGAACGCTGATGATACAATGCCTCCAGCTCCTACCCCACGGACCTGGAAATATCAAAATAATGATGAAATTGCTGAAGGTGGTACAGATAAAACAAGTGTCTTCTTTTAAGCTAAAAGATATACAGTTGTAGGCCACACTTTTGACCACAGCCACAATACTCCCTTCAGAAACATGGAGATGATTTTAGTGATTATTTATTTATTGATTTGATTTCATTCCTTTTTGTCACATTATGTAAGGGGTCATATAACATGACAGTGTCAAAATAATGAACATTCAACAGCTTACAATCTTGGACAAAACTACTTGAGAAACAGGATACTGGAGTCTGAAAATCCTTCTCCAGTGTGTGTACTGCAACAATATTACTAAATTTAATAGTACAGTGTATTTGGAGGGCATTCTGCAAAAGGGGCATATATTTGCGGAATGCCCTCAATTATGAAGAACAGCTCCCCTCCTCTGACAGTCAGCCAACTGTCGGCTGACAGCTTTATTTATAGTTTCCTGAAAAGACTGATAATGGCTTGTAGGCCATCTGTCGGTCGACTGTTGGTACATAATCTGAACATGTGAATGATCATCTCAGTTATGAATACTACTTAAGCAGTAGTGAAAATAAAGCCTGAAAAAAAATTCAGGCTTGTACGGGAATTGAACTAATGACCTCTGCGATACCGGTGCAGTGCTCTACCAACTGAGCTAACAAGCCAACTGGGGGCTGGTCATTCTGTTGATTCGTAATATACCTGTGAGTGATGACTAGGTGAGAATGAATATACGAAATCATATGTACATTACCAATTCCCCCATCCCTTATTTGGAGTTGAATTTCGGAAGCACCAATAACATTGATTTTTTTTTTGGGAGTGGGGGGAGGGAGGAGTTTCAAACTCAGTTTACACTGGATTATTGTTTGCACATACATACTGTAGAAATGCTCCAAAGCTTGATTTTCTCAACAGTTTTGTCTAAGATGGTTCATTTGCTTCCTGCTCAGCTTTAGAACTGTGCAACCAAATCATCATGTTGATCATCCAATATAAATAAAGCAAATGATAAACACTTACTCCTCCACACATTCCAACCTGTCCTGCTGTTTTTCTGCTTCCTTTTTCCCATGGTTCAAGGTGCTCCACCTTAGGATGCAAAACACAGTATTTGAGACTTAGAGGCATTAAGAATTTATTCATATTAGACTTACCGTAAGGCACAAAAATTGTTGAAAATGCATGTAGTTCCATAGTTCCAACTGCTTTTGGTGGATGTTTCAATGTGAAATCCAAATAAAGTATAATTTGTTGAAAATTAGCTCCACTTAGGCATAAGGACCTCAAATCTGATCACTGATCAAAATCTTTGGAAATATAATCTCATTAGTAGAGTAACTGTTTTTCTGGTTTGGATTAGTATGGAAATAATATTATTAGTAATCGAAAATGTCTGTCCCACTGGGAAATGTAGCCAATAAGAGACCTTTCCAATTTTTTTTTTAAACTTTTGATTTTGACCAGGTAGTGAAGATCTAAGGACACTGCTAGAACAAGCACCTAAAAATTAGTAAATTGGCCAAGTTTGAGAGTCACATCTTGCGAAATAGTATAAATATGGTTCTACAAAGTCAATGAATTCTACAGATGTTTGAATACAATAGCAATTTTATACAATTATCGTTTGTAAATTTCTTGACTTTGCAAAGCAATAACTTAATGATTTTAAAAGATACAGCTATCAAAACTTGGCTCATTTATTAACTTTAAGGTTCCCTTTCCAGCAGTGTTGACAGATTTTCATTATATGGCCACTATCAAAAGTTGAAAAACTGTGGAAATGTTCTTTGGTTTATCCTAAGGCAACTGCCATGTCCTTTACGGGAGACAGCTATGTTAAATATTACCATTTACACTTCTAGCAATGTCTCTGACATTTTCACTCCTCATAGTAAAGACTTTAACACTAGAGCCTCAAGGTGGATCAGTTTCACTGTCCACATTTGTAGTAAAATACATTTAATGAGCTATGCACTTCAAGCAGTGCAGGGAAACAGAACAAAACAATGTTTTAGTTAATCATTTTTAAATCACATAACAAAATTGAAAGCAGCTGATGTACACATAATCTAGAATTTAGTGTTTAAGAAGGGGAAGAATCATACTTAGAGAAAGCTTTTGCCAAAACTTTGTTCCTCATGTATGGCAACTAGCTCTGGGCAACACCAAGCTATTCAGAAGTGTAATAAACTAAGAACTAAGAACAGACCGCACCTAGTTTTCTGGCAAAAAATTTAACGTCCTTATGACTGTTGTCTCGGTAGCGTTTTAGTTTGAACGCTTGATTAAGCATGATAACCGTGTACTTATAATTAACGTCCCGGATGAGCCTTATTTCATTTAGTGTTATCAGGTTCTTACGTGTCTAGAGTGAGAAGTCCAAGGTTGTGTCCCTCAATTCTCCATCGAGTTTCCTCCTTTCTTACCTTGTAGTAAATTTCATCAACCACTTCATGATAGGTTTTCAGTTTAAACAGTTCGTTCTTGAAGTAAGGAGACGAAAGCACGTTGGTCAAAATCATGCTGTTAAGATTCATAGTTTTCTCATTTCCCCACAAAGGAAGCACGTTATTTTGCTTCTTTTGTCCTTGAGGTCTCGACTCTTCGCCATCCATTCTGGAAGTCTACGACGCCTTCAAGACTAATGGCTACTTTTCTAAGGTAAACCCAAAAATCCAGCCAAACTAAACTCTCATCGATGAAACATGGCCGTTTTCCGATAGCCCATAATACTTCAAAATTCGATTGCCAGGGAACCTGGGACGAATATCGTTGCTACCCGGCATGCCTTGCACAGTAAATTTGTGCATTTGGTAGGTCCGCAGCACGTGCGAGGCAGATGCAAGAAGTTTAACTTCTAATGGCTACTTCATTAATTTTCAGGATGAACGATTTTATTATGTATATAGTTTTTATAATGTTCACTTTTATTTTTAGATGTTTTTGTTTTTGTTTGAACAATGCTTTGACTTTTATCGTGCTAAAATAAAGGCTGTCTGGGTTCTGTTCTGGTGTACTGGTACACAAGGGAATAACCATTGTTCTTTCTTTGTTTAGGAGTCATTGGTTAGCTGTTGTGTATTGTTTGGTCTTTTGTATGAGCTCTTGTTTACAGGGGGAGGGGGGGTACTGAAATTTTAATACAGGGAGGCTCCGCCCTGAGGTCCGACCCCTTACCCTTTTATATACCATTTTTGACAGAAAAGGTACCCTTCTCGTACACCTTCCATTGACAAATAGCACCCCTTTTGTATACCTAAAACAGGAAGTCTTGTTGTCATTTGCACGTAGCGTTCATTAATTAAAACAGTCAGGAGCCCATGAAACAGTACAGCCATAACGTATGTGTTCAAATTATTTTAATGAAAGGCCCTTTTCAATACCTCAATTACAGAATTCCCTACCCTTTCATATTCTTCGACTTGTTAAATCCCTACCCTTTCATATACCTGAAGTGTGAAAAAGGTACCCCTTTTGGGCGGAGCCGTCCCGTATAGGCCATTATAGGGAGTGCCCCCCCCCCTCCCCGGGCTTGTGTACCTGTACACAAGGACAGAACCGCTGTCTGTCTGTCATATTTAGAAAAGCGAATCCTGTCTGTAATCAGAAAAACAAAAATGAATCTGAAAACCACAACGCTATTAGTTAGTTTTGTGATCACGTCTCACCTAATTGTTTTTAATTGGTTTGTCTAACTAGTCATCAGACGGTACTTGGAGAATAATTTTAGTAATTTTATCTCGTTAATGGCCAGGGCTAAAGTACAGGTCACATTTCACAGGTACAGGCCACTGTTTTATTGATTGGTAACGAAGCCAACCAGTTTCTCCTCAATCTATAAGAAAATTTTGGATAGTGACCAGGGCTAGGAGACAGTTTCGGGTTTCCTTATTAAGCTGTAGCATGGTGACCTGTATGTTGACCTGTGGAATGCAACCTGTACTTTAGCCCCACCGCTCATCACTGTGGTTCCCAGAATGAGTTCTAGTAATACACCTTACACTAGCACCAACACAAAGGAAGGAAATTTTTGAAAATAGCACCAACATTTTCAGCTTAAATTTGGGAATACAGAGACATTGATATTCAGTAGTTAGAGACTCAAAATCTTCTTTGTTTGCAAGCAAAGTGTTAAAGATTTGTGAAGAACAGCCACATTAGTGCAGTCTCTGCTTTTGATGAGGCCCTGTTAGGGGGGTCTTTATGTCCCCCATCTTAATTTGAAACCTAATTTACATGTTGCAATTTTGGAAGGGTTACATGTCGCTGTCGGAATTTCATGCAGTGACACTGATGTCAAAGTTGAAATTTCGGAAAGTTTGGAATGTTTCCGAGGTCGTTTCTCCAACAAAAATGCATTGTCGTAATTCAGGGGTTGTAACTCAGTGTGTTTCCACATAGAAGACTTAAAGAAAAATTAAATTTTTGAAAATACAAACTCATTCTCAACATTCTTCTATGCCCGAATGCCATCAAGTCACTGTCCTAGATGCTTTAGAAGAGGCTGGACATATCACTGAGTGGGGGTCATCACCATTCCTGTAATAGATACCAAGGGCAGGTCTGACTCCAGGAAAGAGGAAGAAATTAAAGTCAGGACAACACAAATGTGTGTTTTACAGTTTTAATTGTGCTTTGTTAGGTCCAGTACTAGTGGCACATCTTTGTTCATAGAAATGCATATATGTTCTCTTTTTTTCCCCTGACCTACCCCTATTGAACAGCCTCCCTACATCAGCTATCTGTAGTACCCCCCTCCCCCTGGGATCTGTGCCGAGTCTACTGCTGCTTTTCAAAGGGATGCCTTACTAACCATAAGACAATAAATTATTGTGAAGTGATGTAACACATTATGGCTGTCAGTAATGTTTTTTAATCTCTACTATTGTAATGTCAATTAGCCACTTGATGCGCTGACCATTTCTTAACATCCTGTATAGTCTCTAGACAGCTTAGTAGGATTAATAAATATCTATGTATGTATGCCTCAGAGAAGCAGATGAGCGTTTCAGTGTTTAAGACCTTTCTTCAAAGTTTCATGTTTGTTTTTACAGTAACTTAAACCTAAATTTAGCTTAGTTGCTTTCATATATTTATTCTCATATAATCTACTTTATTTATACAACCTTCTCAGTCAACTCGTTCACTTCACTCAACGTCAACATGCAATATCAATGATGGAGGGACTGTTTTAAGAGAATTTTTGAACAGATCAACCTATTAAATTGTAAAAAGGTTTATTTATTTCAACTCAATCTTTTAACACTAATTGCTGTTATCAGTTCAGTCTTTTAAACCTACGTAAAGTACAACACATTAATTCAGTAAATACCGTAACATTAGTATAATCACTGGATTTTAAGTGAATATTATTGAGGTTTATTACATATCTCTCACCTAGTACACGCACTGTGATTGGTCAATTTTGCAGGTCGTATTCCACAGTATGGCCTGCTTGACTTCAACTAGTTTTCTTTCCCGTATGCCGGATAAACCTCAGAGATGTAATAAAATAATCCTGCTAACCTCGTTTTCTCTGTACCGTATTTACCCGTGTATAATGCGCACTTTTTTCCTGCGAAATTAACCTTCAAATTTCTGGTGCGTATTATACACAGAACCCATTGTTTTGTCATGTTAATTTATGGCCAGCATGCTTTGAGCTTGGGCCATAAATTAATGGGGAAAAAACTTGGTCTGTAACTCACATTATTTTATGGACCTCGAACTCTATTAGTAAGGTGTTTCTTTTCAATATCTCTTGAAACGTTATCTTCCATATTGATCAACAATTAAAACCTTTTAAGTCCCACATGACCATTATCAAATTTCTCCTTGCTAAATCACTTCCTGGCATGACAAAAATGATTTTTATTACTTTTTCAAAAGTTAAAACAGCTAAAACTGCTAAAATAGTAACTGTCAAGATTTTTTTTATCTCTAGGTTACTCTGAAATAATTTGAAGAATATTTAATCCAATGTTTACATTTACTGCTCCAGTCTTGAAGCCATTTGTTTTTTGTTATATAGTCGATCCCACCCACCACAAAGTCTCTCAATCTCCATGGCAACAGAGACACATAATCGATCCTTGTTGTTTGCTGCCACCACCTGAATGCCAAGAGGCAATCCTGACTCACTAAGACCAACAGGACACTGTGTTACTGGCAAATAAAGGACATTAAAAATAGCAGTGTATGAAAAGTTAAAGGGAAATAGCAAGGGCAAGTTATGTTTCAAAGCTGTTGAAGGGTGCGAGGGGTAAAGCAACACTCCATCTTCACCCAAAATAGATTCAAGTTCTTGTCGTAGTTCTTCCCCTATCTGAATAAAAGATTCTGACACACTTTTAGGTGTCACTGACTCAAACTTTTCCAGAATCCCCAAGCCAATGGCAGGAATTGTGTGATTGGAGCATCCCACACAGGATTTCAGCAGTTCCCAGTATGGGTTCACTGCAGATGTCTGGTTACCCATGTAAAAACAAAATGACTTTTGTGCTGCAGACGACATCATTGATGACCAGACTTCAAGGGATGAAGCAAGTTTTTCGATCTTAAGAGGTTCTACTTTAACACCAAGCTTCTCCACAAGTTGTTGGCAGACAAGTTGTTGGGCTTGCCTCAGTTCTGTGGCAACATTTGATACTAAAAAGTGTCCTCCACAATCTTCCATGGTGAAAAACCTCAGCTTTGTTACATCTACAGGAATGTCAAGGTTAAGTGCTGTTACATTATCACCTGCCATAACCTGCCAAACAAAAACATATTATTGAATATGTAAATTATCTTGGCAGTTATGAACACTACTTAGCACTAGTGAAATAAAGCCTGATAAAAAAAATGGCTTGTATGGGATTCGAACCCACGACCTCTGTGATACCAGTGCAGTGCTCTACCAACTGAGCTAACAAGCCAACTGGGAGCTGGTAATTAAGTTAGCTTGTTAGTTCAGTTGGTAGAGCACTGCACTGGTATTGTAGAGGTTGTGGGTTCAAATCCCGTACAAGCCTGAATTTTTTTCAGGCTTTATTTTCACTACTGCTTATTATAAGTAGTGTTCATTGCATATTCATTCATTAATCCACAGTTCAAATATATTCATAGTAAAAAACATATTATGATGTTTTACATAAGAGTCCCCTTAAACTAGCTATATGTACTTCTTGTCTTCATTTCACTGTTTATTGAAAAAAAGATAAAGATCATTATAAATTCCCTTTTGCTGCACTCTTAGAAACAATGGCAACTCAGGTTTTGTGGCTTGTTAATTGAGAGCCACATGCAATTCAAAGATACTTTAAAAGAAAAAAAAATGAACCCAAAAGTCTCTTAAGATGTTGTTGCCTTAGACCCTTCAATATTTGAGAAATTAACATCACAGAGGAACAAGAAACTTTGGGTTTTGAGCCATTGATCATCTCACTGAAATGTGATCATACCAGTGTTGTCCAAAAAAGCAGCAAATGATACAGAAGCTGCTGAATTAATTTCTATTGACTCGAAGTTTTTTTTACCGAAATATTTTGATGTTTTTCCAATGTCTTTATTTTTTCACAAAAGTGCCAGTCGGGTTCAGATTAAGCTGATTTCTTGGGTCAAGCTATCAAACAAGGACCTGTTTACTTACCATTAGCAGTGGTTTGAGGTCCTCCGCATACCTACACATGGGCCCAGTACAAAGGAACTGCTGCCTGTTGCCAGTAGCATCAGGAAACTGACCAGTATTAGGTACCACATCAGGACTGGGCTTGTGTCCAAATATTCCATTGAAAAACGAAGGCATTCTTATGCTACCACCAATGTCTACAGACAAATTCAAGGAATGGCATTACTGTAAATCTTTGTAGTTAATCTCTTGAATAATTGAGTCCTAGGAAAAAACATCAGGAGAGCCTAACTACGGTGATGGGGCATTGGGGTTGGAGAAGCTTTAAACAGACTGACATTCTGTTTAGGAATGCTGATTCTCTGCTGGTGCGATGATTTTGTAACTTCTACATGTATATTTAGTATATCTATCTACTAAGCATTCTATCATGAATGTTGTTCTCTTATTGGCTATGATACTCCATATCTGTTCTTTGATATATAGCGGGTTGTGGTTGTCAACAAAATGGCAGCCTGCTCCTTTGCATTTTTGAAGTGTCTGTGAGGAGGATTTGTTTAGTTTTGAACAACTAATAGATTTATATTTGTCTAAAACAATATTATATAATAAGGTGAATAGTTAGTGCAATGTGATTGGTTCTTAGCTATGATCTATTAGAGGACAGATGCACAGATTATTTCATCACGACCCACTTTTTTCCAGAAATGTGAAAATAAACAAGTTTTCGCTTGCATTTTGTTTCTTTATTATATAAAACAAATAGATTCCATGTTGCCGTGCGTCTGTTCAGTAATAGATCACAGAAGACGTCAAAATGTGGTAAAAACATCAGTGACACACTCGCCTGTGGCTTGTGTACCACTTCTTTGTTTTTACTACATTTAGACGTCATCTGTGATCTATTACTGAACAGACGCACGGCAACATGGAATCTATATATAAGATTATTTGCTCTCCATTTCTTTTGCAATAGCTGATGAGGGAATCAAGACTGGCTCCAGCACCACCTTAATTCCCATTCACTGATTCCTCACAAAACAGGCACCTTTACCATTCAGCACTGTTGTAGTTGAACAAATTTCTAAGCGTGTGTATGTGTTTTGTCCAAGGATAAGAATTGTTGTAATGCAAGTTATAAAAACCTGAAGAGGAAAATCTGTTCAATGGACATTTTTAAAGAGTTGACTTTCAAAGAGACCTCTACAACAACCACAAATTTTAGACGTAAAGATTTAAATTATATTTAGGGGATTTTAGAGCTTTTTAACGTTGTACATATATATATATATATATATATATATATATATATATATATATATATATATATATATACATATATACATATATATATATATATATATATATATATATATATATATATATATATATATAGTTAAGTCATAGTTTTTTAATAATTTAAATTTAGATAGTTTTTGTTGCTTTATTATGCATATATTTTGTTCTTAGATTTAATATTTATGCATGACCCCATAAGCTGCATAGCTTTTATTATCATCATGCTAAAATAAAGGCTGTCTGTCTGTCTGTCTGTCTGTCTGTCTGTGTCCATGACTGACAGAAACTCTAGGTGTTACTGTTTTGCTGTAAGAGTAATGTGGGAACACACAGCACCCTGGTCCAAGAGAAGGTTTGGTAGGGGGGATCAGCCAGAAATTATAAATTTTAGAACCTGTTGAAATATTCTCACCTGACCCCACTCCAATCACTGATCCCGCTGCTCCAATGATGGCGCCCTCTCCTCCAGAGCTTCCTCCCACTATTTTGGAAAAGTCAAACGGATTGCAAGTCCTACCATACACCCTGTTAGCCGACTCCCACCACATGCATAACTCGCTACAGTTGGACAAAGCCAGCGGTATGGCCCCAGCCTGGCGTAGTCGATGAACAACAACAGCATCTTCCTCAGCTACGTGATCTTTACGAGCCACGAGTCCACCGCTGTTAGGCAGCCCTGAAACTGCAAAAGCTTCTTTGGCAGTGAACGGTACGCCCAAAAAAGGTTTCGATACTTCCAACTCGTCTCTTTCGTCTTGGCTCATTTCGCTGAGCATTTCGTCCGTTTCTTTCGCCTCTTGTAATGCATCCGAGAAACGATCAGCCACTATAGCGTTGATGCTGGCATTGACGGCATTTATCCTGTCTATAAATACTTGCAAAAGTTCCTCTACACCGATTTCTAACTGGCGAACCTTCGCAGCTAGAGCTGTAGCCGGAAGTCTCAGATAGCGATGAATGGGCGTCTGGAAAACGTCGTTGGTAGACATAGTTTACAAATCGAACTTTCATGCGGCACATTTATCAATCCCTGCAAGAATGGCCCCTCCGAATATGGATGTGCGCTCAAGAAAAAAGCTTTACCGCGCTGTTATTTTTTTTCGATCTTTTGAAAAACAGAAAGAGAAAAACAGCGCCCGTGAGAATTACCCATGATTCATGTGAACCGGAAGATTCTCGCGAATCCTCGCGGGCTGGAATTATCAATGGCGGATGCCGGCGTGGAATCAAGTCCATGAAATTTTCTTGGCTGATTTCATCAACTCAGGGAATTTGGGCTAAAAATAACTCGCGATTTCTTTTAAGGACTTTTCCGGTGAGAGTATCAATAAGTCTGATTTGTAGCGCCATGGATCAGGGTAATTCAGGAGAGAACGGCGTGGTTGAGAAGACCGCAAGCCAGCTCAAGAAAGAAGCCCAGAGATTAGCGAAACTGGAAAAATTCAATAAAAAGAAAGAAAAGGAAGCAGCTCTTGCAGAGAACCAGAATCAGGTCAGTATTTGGTCTACATACCACTCAGGTTACCAAAAACGAAAAATAAAATATATACAATGTTTGAAAATCTAATGTTCTCTTGAAGGAAGACTTTCACTATTCGTGACTTTAGATTTAGATCGTTTTCTTCAATTAAGCTTAAATTGTTATTACAGCGCTGGCTTGCTCGATTTAAAATTTCCGCTGCAAGATAAACTCGTTGCGTTATTCCAACGCTGAGCTCGAAAACTTAAAGGGAGATGTTTTGTAAACAGCTTTCACAATATTGCATCACCTTCTCTTTGTTGCATTGCCCAGGGGGTGGGTAGGTAAACGTTCCCAGTTATTGGTTCTTTTCAAGATGGTCGAATAAGGCCATCTGCTCAATCCACCCTTCCATTCCTTTCTTAATCTTCCGTTACTTACATGATTAACTTGTCGTCATGACAGTCTAGAAAGGGGCTGCAATAAAGTTGAAAACTTTGCTCAGCGGAAATTTGGCATTTAAGTCCAAATTCCTTCAAATTAGGTCTAGTTTAGAATGGTCATGTCTTAACAACTGAAGTTTTATATTAACATTTTTTTAAAGTTTAATTTTCTCCCAAGTTTAATCAATTAGACAATCAATCACACTCTTTTGTGACCACTTTGATACCTATGTATTCAGTGGGTGCTCTTCTGTTTTTGGTTGTTCCGTTTATGGCATCAAGTCATAGTCTTCAGGTTAGCCTTTCTCCCTGGTACACCAGTTTAGAGAGAGCTGGTGTGGAGTTAACTTGTGTTTGTGCGAAACAAACCTGCAGTAGCATTTGATTCATTGATCCGCCAATCTTCCTATCAAGAGTGGATTGAGCTTGGCACTGCATTGCCATGTTTTCAGTCTACTGTTGATGGCAGAATTATTTCTGGAAAGTTTAAGGCAGTACAGTGTATAAGGCAAAGCAAATCAGATACAAAAGTAATCCATAGCAGTTATCATCTTTGATTTATGTTGCTCCTGAACAGTTGAAACATAAAGTAACAGCTCTTTGTGTTTTATTTACATATTAATTTTTCTGAAAGATGATTGATTTTGTTCTTTTACTGTTACAGAAAAAGAACAACAAGAAGAAAAAAGAAACTACAAAGAAAGTCATTGTATATGACAAACCAACAGCACCAGGAGAAAAGAAAGGTAGAAAATTTGAAATAAGGCGTTCACCTTCAGATGAATGTCTACAGTGTAATATCACTGTTTCAGTACTGATATACAATATGGTATCCTTTTTAGGAGACGGAGTGTCTCCCTGACTTGATTTGTTCTTGTTTCATTAGATGTAAGTGGAGATATGCCAGATAGCTACAGTCCAACCTATGTTGAAGCAGCTTGGTATGCGTGGTGGGAAAAAGAGGTATGTCACTGCATAACAGACTGAAATTGTTGACATCTCCCTTAACCTAGGTGCCATTTATGACTTGAAGTATCTACCGTAACCCCAGTTTCAGTAGCATGAAGTGTGAGTAGGATTCTCATCTGGCAGCTGCCAAAAGAAAACTACCTGTTGGTGGAATAACTCAGTACTTTATGGTACATGTACATGCACTGCACTATTACAGGAATCGCATGGATACTGCTTTATTATATCAAGCATAGACCTTTTTGCGGTAAAATCCGCCATTTTGAAAATGGGGCAAACTATGACGGTATATCTATGACAAAATGCAATCTTGAAAGCTGAATGGCAAAAACCCGTTTCAGGTATCATGCAGATAGTCAAAATGCGGAAAGGCATAATGGTAAAAGGTATCACGCAAACAGGCATAACGCGAAAAGGCATCACACAAACAGGCATACCCCAAAAAGGTATAACGCGAAAAACGATAACGCAAATAGGCATAATGCAAGTAGGCATAACGCGAAAAGGCATAACACGAAAAGGCATAACGCAAATAGGCATAACGCAAGTAGGCATAACGCAAAAAGTCATAACGCAAATAGGCGTAACGCAAAAAGGCATAATGCGAAAAGGCATAACGCAAGTAGGCATAACGCAAAAAGGCATAACGCAAGTAGGCATAACGCGAAAAGGCATAACGCAAATAGGCATAACGCGAAAAGGCATAACGCAAGTAGGCATAACGCGAAAAGGCATAACGTAAATAGATATAATGTGGAAAGGCATAACGCAAATAGACATAACACCAAGAGAGGGCCGGGAGTAGGTCTGTCCAGATTGTGCTGGGCACTTTTTTGGCACTTTTTTGAGTTTGCAGCACTATTTTACATTTCCAGCACTCTTAAGCACTTAATTGACTTTTGAGCAGAATTTGAGCATTTTTTCCGCTTTTTGGGAAACACTTCACCACATTTTTCCATATGTTAAATGCAGTATTTTGTCTTTGAAACGTTTTCATCATGAATTAATTCCATCTTGTCGCGTGACCGGCTGACTGTTGTCATGGAAATGCACGAGCTATGGTTCTTTTAACCATGGGAACAGTCGATTTTGATTGGTTCGTGACTTCCTGTTTCTCAGAACCTTTAGTGCTCTTTTCTGTTCAGTGCAGCTGCTGATGAAAGCATTACAGTTGTAGCTCCATACTTGACCGATAATAAAGATCTTTTGTTCGACAAACGTTGTTATACTTTATGGTCACGTCAGTATTAGTTTGAGTTTGATAAAACTAGGAATATGTATGAGCATCTGCTAGGAAATAATAAAAAACTGCGAGCAACTTACGTGCACTATTTCTAAATTTAAGCACTTTTCATAAAAGTCGAGCACTATTTGAGCACTTTTTTGCCATGTTTTGAGCACTTTTTGGCAATTTTTCCAGCGCAATCGGGACAGGCCTAGTCGGGAGGGGAAAGTGGTCGGTAATTGTTGTTGAAAGCAAGACAAAATTAGCGCTCGCAGAAACCCGTGCTGCTGATTTCAGAGCTCTTTCAGAGCACATTCGTTTAGCGTTTTCGCGTTATGCCTAATTGCGTTACGCCTTTTTGTGTTATGGCTATTTGCGTTATGACTTTTCGCGTTATGCCTTTTTGCGTTATGTCTATTTGCGTTATGCCTTTTCGCGTTATGCCTACTTGCATTATGCCTTTTCGCGTTATGCCTACCGTATTTGCGTTATGACTTTTCGCGTTATGCCCACTTGCGTTATGCCTTTTCGCGTTATGCCTACTTGCGTTATGCCTTTTCGCGTTATGCCTTTTCACGTAATGCCTATTTGCGTTATCCCTTTTCGCGTTTTACCTTTTTGCGTTACGCCTTTTGCGTTATGCCTGTTTGTGTGATACCTTTCCGCATTTTGACTATCTGCATGATACCTGAAACAAGTTTTTGCCATTCAGCTTTCAGGATTGCATTTTGTCATAGATATACCTTCATAGCAAACAACGCACAAAATACAGTGTTTGTAGTTTTTAATTTTCCATACATTTGCCTGTAATCTGTGCGAAGACTTAAGCAGAAAAAGGTTAAAGGCAAATGTATGGAAAATTAAAAATGCGATTACTTGCTTTCTAGCTCAGCTGTACCCTCAGCTTTAAAAAGAATAATATTTGGCCCTCTAAATTATCTTCACCATTGAACGTTTGTACAGATACCCAATATTACAAAGTTGTTTGACATCGCAATCCCCATAAAAACACTGTATGTCACATGCTGTTTGTCCCATTTTCAAAATGGCAGATTTTACTAGGAAAACGTCTATCGTGCAAATTTGTAACTCTTGACAAATAAGGACATGTTATGACAAGTAAATAAAAATTGTACTTCTACCAAAGATCAGAACAAACAAGAAACTGGTCATCCAGGTCCCCTGTTACATTGTATAACAGAGACATCACAAACTAACACGTACAGTTGTACATGTATAGCTTAAAATTGGAACCAGACAAGCAGTGGGCATAATTTACATTATTAAGTTTTTAGGTGTTGCACTAGGGTTACTTAACACAGGGAGGGCAAAGGATGTCAGAGAATTTTGAGAAACACAGATGACAGTTGTTCCATGTTGTTCTTCATCTTCTACTATTATTAATTTTATTACTCTCATTTCTTTTCCTGTTTAGGGATTTTTTAAGCCAGAGTATGGGGTAAGGAATGTAAACATTTTTGTTTGGTATTATAGTTGGGTCATCATTTCTTTCTAGTAGTAAGTTATGAAAATGTACTTTTATTTTGGATAAAGAATTTAATTAATATTGCAATCTTTGATTGTTCTTGCTGATGCCACTCTTTATTTGAAACAGCGCAAGAGCCTACAAGAGCCCAACCCACATGGTTTATTCATGATGTGCATTCCTCCACCCAATGTGACAGGCTCACTCCACCTTGGCCATGCTTTGACAAATGCTGTTGAAGATTGTATAACAAGATGGTGAGTTTGCACTTCATTTAACTACTGTAAATAGAGTGGTTTCATCAAGTGTAAAAAGTGATTAGTGTTTGACTTGGTTTTGCTCTGGTGCTCTCTGTGGTTGGTAAGCAAAACTTGTGCAAATTTGGAACCAATGAGAAGCAGTTAAACCAAAGTTTATTCATGATTGGCTTGTAGACAATTTTTCCCACTTGGCACCAGTTACTTTTGTATTCTATTTCTTCAACTGAAAGTAATGCATAATGAATAATGGTGATTTAAATTTTACTGTTTTATTTTTGAAATTTCACTTCACTTCACTTCACTTCACTTTATTTCGATTATTACAATTATATAATTTAGAAAAATACACAACCTGCATGAAGCAAAGCTAATTGAGGCGGGTTGTGTAGCTTACAATCAAATTTAGCAAAAATAAATTATTAGTAATTCAAGTTAAAAAGAATAAATAAATAAATAAATAAATAAATAAATAGGTATACACATACATTCACAGATAGCTAGCATTTACACGAGATAAGCAAGAACCTTTAAGACAACATAGATCATAAGGAAGTAATAATAATAGCTAATTTGGTTAATGAGAATTAGAAATTTTTAAGATTAACGTCGGGGCATCAACATAATCATCCTCATCAAGAAGCACCGCAAGTAAGTATTGGTCAATTTTGTTTTTGAAAGGTTTTTTCCTATGTTTACGCAGGTCAGGCTCCAGGCAATTCCATAACTTAGCTCTGAAAATGGAAAACGAATTAAGTCGAATACTCAGTCTTGATTTATTAACATATAAGTTACCAGTATCAGAAAATCTAGTATTATTCAGTTAAGTTAATCACAAGCATGGTACTACCGACACATTGTATGTTGGAGGCATGTATGACATGTGTGACATACGCTGTAGCTTGGTGACCTCTCACTGTAGAGTTAATTTAGCTTTCCTGCCTCTCACGTTGTAATTCATCCATCCAGGAATCGACAGATTGGTAAGACAGCTTTATGGAACCCAGGATGTG
>JAEMWC010000197.1:160000-192500 GCA_016490735.1 Pachyseris speciosa
CTACCAGGGAAAAGTGGTGCTGTCCTAAGCCACTGGAGGCTCAAGGTTTCTGAAAACGTCATTTTGACGTAGCTATTTTTTATCCGTGAAGCGACAACAATGGCCCAAGTTGGGTTTGCTTGCGATTTCTGCTAAATTTACAGCCATTTTTCATCTTTAGCGGCTGCCTGATGAGCATCATTAAGCGTGACGGTAGCTAAGAGTCCACTTTCTCAAAGAATCGAGCAAGGTGATGTACTTTGTTGTTGAATTTGGCTTGTTACTCGACGAACTGGGAATTTGGCCGGTCGAACACTTAGTACCTTTGGGACTCGACTATTGATGAATTTCTTGCCCTACCGCCACATATTTTGGAATTTCTGTGTACTGAAGATGACCACGAGCAGGAAATTTTGGCGGTAGGTCGGAGTGGCTGTATGTGAAAGAATTGGGGAAGGAACGGGCGCTGTCAAAAATTCTCGTTAGTTCCCAGCATGCAATGCGCTCAAGATGTTGAAAATGTCGGGAAGGCCCGAATGCACTGGAACAAAAGGCTGTATCTACGCTCGGGAGAAGAATATGAACAAAAAAAGTCATTTCTAAGCTAGAAAAAGGACTGAATTTTGTTATGATGGTTGAATTTTGGTTTTTCGACGATGATTTCCCTAAAAAAACATGAAGGCAAAAAGGGGCATTTTTGTTGTTTCTCTTTGACGTTAAAAACGGCCAGTTTCGTTCTTGTCCAAACTCAAAAGGCCATATTTGGTAAAAATCGCTACGTTTCTTGCATTTATTGGATATCCAAATTTAAAGGGCATTCCATTTCGTGCTCACAACTAACAGTTAAGGCAATATTCGTGCGATTGAGAAAGTTGCAATGTTTTGAAGCATGGGAGTTTTTTACGGCCGGTTTTGGCCGGCACGGGTGCCAATGGGTTAATCTGAGATTAGTATTAATCAGTTAACTTTCAAAATTAATGTGAAAAGGAATTTACTGTAATTGGCATCTTAGTCATCATGAAATCTTCATAGAGTTCCAACAAATTCTAACCCTTCCAAGGTAGACATTTAACACACGTCAGCACTTAAATGTGACATTTCATACTCATCACAGAAACTAAGCAGAGCTGTGAAGGAAGCGTTCATCAGACTGCATGATGAGGGGCTGATCTACAGAAGCAGACGACTGGTCAACTGGTCATGTACTTTGAACTCTGCCATCTCAGATATTGAGGTAAATACAGACTTCTCCTCACAGACCAACACTACCACAATAGTGTACACAGAGCCTGGAAATTTTAAATGTAGTTAAAAGCAGTTAAACTAAGTTAACAACAAAGAGCGGTTAGTGGTCAGCAGTAGGTGCCATTAGCACATGCTTGCATGAGCCATGCAATCTTAGTGTAGCAGCCATTTTGGAGTTTTGTTGTTGAGATTCTCTTCTTGTGACGCATTTTCTTTGTTCCCATCCCCTTCCCTCCCTATTTTCCACTGCTTGTCAATGTGACGGGTGCTTGGATACCTGCGTGGGGGTCATGGCTGGGTTGCGGGGATTGTCATCCATGGGAGTGGTATTCAGCATGGTCTAGGGGCTGGCTGGCCTCCACTTTAAGCCCCTGGGCATCTCAGGCACCTAACCTCCACATAGCAATGCAGTTATTAACCACAGATTAAGTACCTTTAAGAGAAGACCTGAAACCCGTACGGTTCTCCATTAATTTAGTGTTTTGTTATGGATACGCTTTGACCCAAATGGGGTACATTTTCACTCTTGTAGTATAAGGGTCACAAAATCTAAAATGTTACTAAAGAGTTTCAAAAATTGGCTGTAATCAAGTATCTGAGCAGATACACCCAGAAACCATATCCCCAGATAGGAAAATGTTGAAAAAGATGGTGTCCATTGTACCGCAAGAGATCCTTCTGCCTAGGATTTTGAGCTTTTTTTAACCTCTCACTCATTCCAAAGTGTTGTGGGCTGTGATAAGAGCTCTAGAAATAATATTGTTGTTTTAGGTTGATAAGAAGGAGTTGCCTGGGAGAACACTGTTGCCTGTTCCAGGTTATGAACACAAAATAGAATTTGGTGTGCTGGTGCACTTCGCATACCCAGTGGAAGGATCAGGTAAAAATGATCCACCGATAAGGCATCGTTTACATGGGCACGGTTTCCAATCGACACGGTTTCATGACCTTGAAACCGCAACATAAACGACACTGTTTCGAAGTGTTTACACGGAACCTATCCAACCATTTACGTCTTGGCGATCTCGTTCTCAGGCATTCTTCTGGGAGCATAACACCGTCCAAAAAGTTGTCCCATCAAACTCGAGTTCTCCCAGGCCGAATCCAGAATCGTTGTTTTGCTTTCTCTTCGTTACTCTGGAGTGTACTGACAGAAAAGTCAACATTTCAAGACATCTCTGCCTGTAATTTTGATATGCCCCTCGGTTTGTAGAGAGTAAAAACATATGAAATCTGAAAAACTGAACTTAAATTGTGATTGTAAAAAAAAGCGCTGCACTCCGTGCGAGGTTCACAAAATTACCTTTCGCGAGCCAGCCAATTTCGCACCAAAATAAGTACCCCGTAATTTCCGGACGTTTACACGCACGGCAGATTACGCGCAGCGGTCTATTTTTGTCGTAAGGGGAAAAAAAGTTCAACAGATTACCCGCACTGGCCTATTACCCGCACCCCAAGACCAGAGAAAATCATGCTACTGTATGATCGGGATAAGAACTCACAAACTTGGAGCGATGAATATTCCATGTTTTTGTGTATAAGTCGACCTTCTAAGTCTTGAAAATGACTCCAAACTTATACACGGGTCAAAACTCAATGGTCATTCAGCAAGTGGCATAACAATAGACTCATTGGCATAACAATAGACTCCAAAGTAAAGAAAAAAAGGGAAACTACACAAGAAGTTTAAAGAAGAATATTTAATGGCAAGTGGTGCAGTATTGAATAAAGAAAATGTTAGGAAATTCAATTGGTTGTTCCATGATTTATCTATGATCACGCCCGCGCTATGTTCGGTCTTCATTGACATCACACTTTATAGCCTGTTTGTTGTTTCACATACCCTACTTTAAGCTTGTCTTTTCCACAGAAGTTGCCACATTCCCTGTGATTTAATTGGGTCTACATTGTGAAGTTATTTTGTGGAAGAAATTCTTCAATAAACTTGAGCAAAACCATCCTGTTTCTGCTTGTGCGATCAAGCTCAATCGAGCGTGACTCAAGGCACGTTGCTGGCTTGGTAACCTCTCACCAAGGTTGGTCGTTCATTACCAGGTTACCACGTCATGGAAGATGGCGCGTTGTTTACAACTTCGTTCTTTTGTGTTTTTGGAGTGTTTTTAGTTTTTTCTTTTGGTATAAAAAGGTTCCAGACATTTCCTATAAGTTACAAGGTTCGTTAAAAGACCTTTATATTGAAGGTATGGCATTGAATTTTGGAGGTTTTCAACAATACTCTCGCTGACGTGTGTCACTCGATCGATGCGATTTTTTTCTTCATTTAAGTCTATCAGGCAATTAAAGTGGGATAAATGAGGCAATACACAGTTTTTAGGAACAGTTTATCTAATGACTTTTATATTTTTCCCCTACTTACGGTTTTAAAACTATACCGAAGATTTAACAATTATCACATTACCCGCACCTTCCTATAACCCGCACCAACAACTGTTTGCAGAAAAATTAACACATTACCCGCGGGTAATCGCCCGGAAATTACGGTAACCGTTTTTAAATCGATGCGGTTTCGCTGTTTACACAACCAATGAAACCGTATCCTTTTGAAAACGCTCCACTTTTGAAAGCGTTTTCAAAACGACCCGGTTCTGATAACGAACTCGACCGGCGCCGTGAAAACGAAAGGCGTAACCGAATTGAAACCGATGCGGTTACAAATGAAACCGCGTCCGTGTAAACAGTGCCTAAGACAGTAATTTTCCTTTGCTATGTCTCCTGTACCACAGCACTGCCCAGTACAGTGGAACCTTGATTCTCCAGATCTCGATTATCCAGACTATTTCCTCTTGTCCCAGACTTTTTCATGACTTATATCAACACTTGGTGTGATGAAGATCCCCAGAAAATATCATTATGACTTATTCCAAAGAGTGAACACTATTTTTTAGACCAAAGTGCTTGCATGAAGTTTACTTGTGCGATACAGCACAGTATTGCATTAAATTCTGATTTCCTAACTGTTTCAATTTAATGTATTTTGTTTCATTAATGTTCAAATTTTCGGTTATCTAGACTCTCGATTATCTGGATTATTCACTCCAGTCCCAGCAAGTCCATATAATCAAGGTTCGACTGTGTCCATCAATGGATAGGAAGATGTTTTCTTGTTAGACAGACAGTTGTCTAGAAAAAGTGCAATTTTAATATGCCGTCAAGCAGAGAGGTTCTGAGAATTAAGAAACTAATCAGTTAGTGGATAAGGTCTTGATATAACACCAAATTCTCAGGAATAGTCAACAAAGAAATGTATGATAATTGGTCAGGAGAATTAGCTTTCAGATCTTGGGACTAAAAGGGTTAAGTGCCTTGTTTGTGTTCTTTGCAGATGAGAAATTGATAGTTGCTACAACTCGTGTGGAAACCATGTTAGGTGACACAGGAATTGCTGTTCATCCAGATGATGCCAGATACAAGGTAATAAATGAAGGGCTCGGGGCATAACCATCCTATGTCGAATTTTGAGTCGTTTTTCGATTTTGCTTGGATTTGTCTGAATTTCTGCATGTGAACTGCAATTCGATGGAAACACATTGTATGGTATTTTTTTGACTGATTCATCCAGAATCCAGAAATGCATTTTTTCTTACGTACACCAAGAAACCAACCTTCCATGGGGTGGTTTGCAAGTTGCATTACATCTTCTTTCAATCGAATTGCAGTTTACATGCAACAATTCGGGCAAATCCAGGCAAAATCGAAAAACAACCCAAAATTCGACATAGGATGGTTATGCCCCGAGCCCTTCAAATATAATGTACTCTGATGTGTCCTTATGCAGTAGAAAATTACAAAAATGGCACTAAAATTCATCAAGCTACTCATTTATACAAAAATGTCAATACTGCCTACACTTGATTTCCCTCAAGTAAACTGTCTTTCAAACACGCTCTTTCTACTTCTGCAGCATCTTCATGGCAAGTTTGCTCTCCATCCATTCTGTGATCGTAAACTGCCAATCATCTGTGATGACGTTGTTGACCCTGAGTTTGGGACAGGTGAGTTCAGAATTAAGGAGTCAGCAAAATCTTTGATGACTTGTTTCTTACTTACAGTACAATTATCAATTGTGCGAGAGCTGGTGTAACGAGGTACTGTACATGTGGCATGGGTACAAGCTCTCGACAAGAATAGCACTGTCAGAGTCTCCTGAGGTTCATTATAATAAAAATTAAAATAATAAAAATAATTGAGGAGAAAGTGCTGCCTTTGTAATGACATCTACAAACGGTTAGACTTTCTAGTCTTCTCGGATAAGGACGAAAACCCATAGGCCCCATCTCACAACTCTTTATAATTCTCTGATTCTGTGGGATGTAAAAGAACCACTAGGGACGTAACAAAACTCTGGCAGTGACCACCCCTAGTGTCTGTCTTAATTTGATATTGACCTTACGGGGCACTCATACTCAACTTCATTAATTGTAAATTGCGTTATAAGCAGTCTGGCAAAGTCCCCGGGCCAGTGTTGTAAAGCGCCTAGAACAGCTAGTGATATAGGCGTTATATAAATAGAGTTTATTATTGATTATTATTATTATTATTATTATTATTATTATTATTATTATTATTATTATTATACCTGCTGCTTGTGTATTGGTTACGAAATTTCTAGATCATACATAGATTTAGAATCATTTGGAATGGGTCTAAAATAGGGTCAGAACATTGGATACTTAACTTATTAGTGTGGGATGCAAGATGAAAATACTATGACAGGGTGCAGAATGTGTGGGGTTTTATAGGAAGGATGAAGTAAGTGTCAAAATCCATCTTGGGAGTTCAAACTTCACTAAAAACAGAATTTAAGTCATTTTCCAAGGCAAGTTTACTCAAGACGTGTTCGTTCAAAGTGGGATGGTGACAAGGATTCTTTGATTCAGGAGAACTCATTATTTGTAACACTGTGCCATTTTGCATATTTTTTTAGCTTTGATTTGTAATGGAAAATTAAATGATAAATTTATTTCATTTAAGGTGCTGTAAAGATAACTCCAGCTCATGATCATAATGATTATGGAGTTGGCCAGCGTCACAACCTTCCTTTTGTGACCATGATTGACGATAATGGCAACATCAAAGATGTCAAGGATTTTTATCCAGAATTCCATCATTTTGTAGTAAGTTGAAAGTAGTCAAATGTTGTATTGGCTACTACACTGTACAGGCACTGCACAGGGGGAGGGGCTGGGAGGTTTAGCCTCCCCACTTTTCAAAAGTAAAAAGCAAGTAATACTAAAAAAATCGAAGTTACTTTTTCATTTAAAGTTTTACCGAAAACTGATTATTCTTCTTTTTTGTTGCTGAAATTATATGTTTCATCCCACCATGTTAGTTTTAAATGCATTTCCAGCCATTTCAGGACTTTAATTTAAAAATTTCCCAGGGGACCATTCTCCCGGACCCCCCTAGCTGACTCACAGAGCCCCCCCCTCCCCAGTTGCAAACTTGCTTTGTGGGCCCTGCTGTAACAGGGTAAACTCTAGCCAACAGTCTTTGATTGCTGCTTGCACACACATGGGGATGACTATGCATTGTTTACAACTTCCTTTTGGCTTTTACTTAGGGCTTGAAGAGGTTTGATGCCAGGAAAGTCATAAGTGAAGCCCTCACCAAGAAAGGCTTGTTCATAAAGAAACAAGACAATCAGATGGTGGTTCCTATCTGCAGGTGAATTATTGTCAGTGTTGCAATTAGCCAGCTGCTATTTAGCAGAATGAAACCTGTACCCACTACCCCCTCTTCTCATGCAGGAATACAGGACCACAGAGAATGGCAGAAATTGAGCCTCAAATTGCACAGTACTGCTGGGATAGTGCCAGTTTGAAGGCCACGATGGAATATCTGGCAGGATAAATTTCAATTCTGTTTCTGACCTGAAAGATATTTCCCCTTCACCAAATGTAGATTTTTCTATCCCTCAATGTTGTCTATCCCATAGTGATCTTTGCACCTGTGCAACACTGAATACTGAATGGGAAGAGTCAAGTGTTTTAAATGCATTTAAAGCCAGTAAGAAAGTGGAGGTCCCAGCATAATGATCTTTGCACCTGTACAACACTGAATACTAGCATGGGAAGAGTCAAGTGGTCAGTTTCAATGCATTTAAAGTCATAGTAAGAAAGTGGAAGTATCAAGCATCTTCTCAAGTCGGATGTATTGCTTTTTGCAGCAAAGAGTTTAAAATTTATGTTTCTGCAGTTTAGTGTTGACTTCCTTGGTCATCCCAGACTGTTTCATGTGCCTTTTCTTGATTTGTCACAGTCGATCTAAAGACATTGTTGAGCCTCTGATCAAGCCTCAGTGGTATGTGGACTGTCAGGAGATGGCAGACATGGCTGTCAAGGTAATTATACACTGCTCTGTTTTACTGTGTTTGAATTCTGGTCAATTTTCATTTCTGAGGAAGACTGCAACCTTTGTAAGTAATAAGACCAAGAAAGAGTCTGAACTTTCAGTTTTGTTTGTTGTGAATGTAACAACGTTAAAAGTATTTTAATAATAATAATAATAATAATAATAATAATAATAATAATAATAATAATAATAATAATAGTCTTTGTTCAATCAAAGGATAAAAATACATATCCTAAGTTACAGTGAAAACGTATTAAAAGATACACAATGAAATACAATATTGATATAAGATGGAATAATACTATACTAAATTATATTTAAAAATAAGTATTTGAATTTTTTTAAATTATACCTATAGGCTGTTCGAAATGGTGAGCTTAAGATCATTCCCAGCATGCACGAGAAGCTTTGGTACAGCTGGCTTGAGAACTGTAGGTTAGTACCGCTTACTTCCTGTTTTGTTGTTTGTCATGTTTTCAATCTCTCCCTCATTTGATTAACAGGCTCAATCCACTTCAGGTCATCTTCTCCATTTAGTTTTGTTAGTGTAGCATGGATGGTTCATTTCACCCGTCCATCCTCACTCCTTTGATATACAGTTTTTTTTAGAAAAAAGAGCTTTCACTGAACCTGTGTACTTGTGGTCGCTTTGACCAATCATAAAACCCCTACAAAAGAGGACCGAAACATTGTTGAAACGTTGCATGTTTATCCAAAGCGATTCTTGGTACACGAATGGTGGAACGTTCGTTACAGGATGAAAAGGTTTCCAAGAAGAATCAGAAACCTTTTGTTTCCGCGAGATAAATATCTTGCGTGTACACTGTCGGGAACATTTTGGAGACATTGCTTCGCAGTCAGCATAAATTGTTTTCTCGTTTGCGGGAGCTTTTATTTACACTGGTAGGAGTTTTTCATGTTAGTTGTTGGTCATGCGGTGGATATTGCCAACCTTACTCTTTCTTTTTCCACCAAAATGTAACATAATGACATTGGTGGACGAATCATTGACACGTGACAGTTTTGACGCAATACAGTCGAAGCTTTCCTTCAGTACGGACACCTTTCTAATACGGACTCCTCTCCATTACGGACACTTGATTTGGTCCCGGCAAAATTTCCATATGCTTCCTTTAGAAAAAAACCTCTATAATACGGACCCTCTGTAGTACGGACACTTAAACATTGACAGCTTTAAAATACAAATCTTTTCAGCTGAGTCTTAGGTGGAACTTACGTATTTGTCCATTTTTTTAACCCCAATGGGCTCCCGCGCAAGGTGAATCCAAATTAATAAAGGGGGTTAGTTTCTAAAGAAACTGTGATGCTGCGTCGCTGGGGGAGTGAAACACGAAAATTTGGTTTATCAACGGAGTTGATAATGTAAATTGACCACCGTACAGGGATTCGATTAGCTGACGTTTCGAGCGTTAGCCCTTCGTCGGAGCGATTCCATTCGAAAAAACGCAGTCATTGTTTTTAAAACGAATTGGAAAGAAGTGTTAAGAAAAACATCACAGGCTTTTTTTAAAACCATTTAAACAGGACAAACTCCGTACACTCTTGTACATATACTGCAAGATCTTTATTTGCGATATACCGCATACTCCACTTCACTGTGTGAGACATTACCCTTCCTTGTGTTAAATCGCTCCAGCTGTATAAGAATGGGAAAAGTCGATAACATTAATTTTGTGTGCGGCAAACAAACGAGCAAGAAACTCTGAATTAAATTTTATGTCAAAGATAATTAACATGATTGTGAGACTTTTATTGCTACAAGTGTACTGTTTGTTGCTACTGTATGGGGTTATAAAATGGCTTCATACTTATAACCTTATAATACAGACACCTCCCTAGTACGGACACTTGGCTCCGTTCCTTCGGTGTCCGTATTAGAAAGGTTCAATCTTATTTTTTGTCCTCTCCAGGGACTGGTGTATCTCCAGACAGCTTTGGTGGGGACATCGTATCCCAGCATTCTTTGTGACCGTTGATGATCCAAGCGTTCCTCCAGGAGAGGTGAGAGGATTTTTTTATCACACATTTCTATGAACATTCATTTACGTTTCGTTAAGAGTGCAGTAGTAGTCTTTATTTCACTGATAAAATACATATCAAGTGTTACATGGATTATACATAACTATTAAATACTTAAAAATGCGCCAAATATGCATTAATTACCAATAGCTAAATTGTAATTAAAACTAAGTCTGTTAATAAAAGAATTCTTAAAACGCTCAGTATTACAAATTGGAAATGTAGGCTTGACTTGTCTAAGCTTAAGGGTAGCAGGGTTAATCCTAGGAAGGGAGTGATGTAAAGGATGACGTTCCCACTCGCTTAATTTCTTTAAAATACCTTTATCGGACTTTTCTAAGCAATTAATAATGGAAACAGGAGTGGACGTGTATCTTCGTTTATGACAACGATCAAGGAAACATTGTATGGTATTAAGTTCTGGTGGAGATGAACCATATACAGATATTCCATACATAAGCTTAGGCAAAACTAGAGTGCTGAATAATTTATCCAACTCCGCCTGACAATACCCTTCCTTCCTTAGAGTTCTTAGAATATATAGACATTTATTAGCTGCGGCCAGCTTATTCTTGACATGAACAGAGAACCTACAATTTTCCTGAAATGTAACCCCTAAAATACATAGTTCTGGATGTTGCGGGATATTCTTTACTGTCTCTAGTACATTATTGTAGCCTTTCTTTCGGAAAACCATTTCTTTACATTTAGAGAAATTACATTTCATGCAATTATTGATTGACCATTCTGTAAAGTTGTTCACTACATGAATTGCAGTATTACTTTCACCATCCTTCCAAACAGGAATAATTAGAGTGGAATAATTAGAGTGGTTTGCTTTGTACTTTGATATCCCTCAATTAACATTCTTATGGTGTAATCTTGTCTTCGGTGTTTATCTTTTCTGTACCTGCGTGATGAAGCATCTTGTTTTCAACAAAGTTGTTGTTTCTTAAAATGTGTTGACTGTCCGTTTATGTTCTGAGAAAAAAAAAGTGTCATTGATTGATATTAAATGGTAAAGGAAAAAGGTGCCTGTTGTTTTTCTAACTCAACGTGTAGTTATTATTCCCAGATTTTACTTATGCGCCTCAAAAATCTGTGGGAATCATTTAAAATAAAAAAAAATAATAAATAACCTTTATTTAAAGAGGGTAACACCTATTACCACCTAAAAGCTCTCGGAGCACAGTAGAGAACCAACAAACTCAGCCCACTTATGATGCTCTCAGCACTGCGCCAACCCTGCTCCCCGTCAAATAGGGTATAAACAACTTTCATAGGAGAAGTGCTGATATTAACGATCATCTTTTTCAGGATACGGATGGCAAGTATTGGATCAGGTTAGGACTTGAAAAGCATATCTTTTGCACTCTGAGGACAGCTCACATTTTCTAAATGCATTGAGTAAAGAAATCAAACAAACAGCATTATAGCAAAGTACTTTCCACAAGCTTCCATTTAAGTAATTACACGTCATGCTCGAACCACCTTGTACAACGTAATAAACAGAAGTTTCATTCATTCATTCAGTCAGTCAGTCAGTCAGTCAGTCAGTCAGTCAGTCAGTCAGTCAGTCAGTCAGTTCTTTATTTGCCATATATACAACATTTTACAACCCAAGATGGAAATAATATGGGATTAAAGAAAAAAGTAATGGCGAGGAGACCTGAAAGAAACCACGAGGCTTATAATGAGTCAGGTCTCCTCAACAAACAGAAGTACAGGAAATTACTGCTCAATAGCTTTGAATCGCTTGAATAGTGACACTTTAGGACTTCAACCTCAACCTCATAAGAACTTAGGAACAACCTTTTCTTGTTACAGCATAATAACTGAAGTAATCGACCCTGTTTTTGTTACAGTGGTCGGACAGAAGAGGAAGTACTAAAGAAAGCAGCGGAGAGATTTAATGTTGCGCCAGAGAAGATCACTCTGAAACAAGGTACTGGGTACTTACAGGTTGTAAAACAACCGTTTACCAAGGTGTAATCGAAAGCTTTCGAGAAACCAGAATTCAGTTGCAAGAGTCAATCGAGTTGTGCGAGTGAAATCGCGATCATGACACGCAGAGCTGATGAAGGTGACAGTGTTTCGTGGCTTAAAATATTTGCCTGACCAGTGATTGTTTTTGACTTTTATGATTCGAGTGTGAACGTTAATTATTGCTGAGCACATTGGAGACCGGTTGTGGAATCTGGCAGGGCACGTGCCCTTCTTAGCAAAATACCTCCAGGTCACTTTTCATCCAAATTGGTTCTGTAAAATGGAACGAAACTGTCGAGTTAGGATCATTATGAACTCGTGTAGAACGCGTTATCCCTTTTACGACTCTGTAACTCACAACATTGCCAAAATTCTATCCAAATAATTTGTGTTGTTGTTACTGTGTTGCAGATGACGACGTGTTGGACACGTGGTTTTCATCCGGCCTGTTTCCGTTCTCCATATTCGGTTGGCCTGAAGAGGTCAGTTGTCAGTTACTCTTGTGAAAGTTAACATTATGAAGGAATTTCTTCCTCCCTGGACTGCGGACGTGGTGCATCCGGGATTTTCTCATGCCGTTACGTCACCTTGCCGTCACCAAAAACGGGCGTAAATCCCGGATGCTTACTAAGCCTACTCCCTCCCTCTACTGAAGACCGTTCTCAGAGAAGTACGGATGGCCGAGTCGCAAGTTTAAACGATAGTACGGCTTCAACCCATTATAGCTATCGGTTAAAAAGAAAAGGTTTCTAAAGGATTATAATTCGTGAAGTCTTCTAAGAAAGATTGTGGACTTAAACACGCGTCTTAGTGCCTTTCAGGGTTGAAAAAGGATTTGAATGTAACCGGGAGAGGTCAGCGCTGTGACCTGAGTAGCTGTTACTGGGATGTTTGTCTCGTGGTCTAACGTATTTCGACGAGAACAAAGGATTTTCTTTTTGGGCCAGTCAAGATTACAATCCTCCTTGTAAATCTTGTTAAGCTTCTTTACGCAGCTCCTCTCTAGTTGTTCCAAGTTTTGATTGTGAGTTCTCTTCCTCGCAGACTGAAGATTACAAGGTTTTTTATCCTGGCACGCTCTTGGAGACTGGACACGACATCCTGTTCTTCTGGATTGCCCGGATGGTGAAGCTTGGCCTCAAGCTTACTGGTCAGCTGCCATTCACTGAAGTGTTCCTCCACGCTATGGTGCGAGATGCGCATGGCAGAAAAATGAGCAAGTCTCTAGGCAACGTCATCGATCCTATTGACGTCATTAGGGGAATTTCTCTGGAAGTGAGTGAAGAGTTGGCTGCTGTTTCCTTACATTCAGTAGACCAGCTGGTTACAGTTTACTTGGTTTTCTGTTTTGTTCCCAGGGCCTTCACAGTCAGCTTGAGAACAGCAATCTTGATCCGAGAGAGATCGAACGTGCTAGAAAGGGCCAGGTCAGTTTTGAACGTGAAGCAAATTTTCTGATAGTTGGTAACGAGGTTTTTTCCATCACACCAAACCTTAAACGTATTTAAATGTTATTTTGTTGAACTAAGTAGTTAGCTTTGAATTCAGAGTCTTCAAATATAGTTGATCCCAGCTACTTTCGGTCAGTGGAAATTGTAGTAAGCAAAGTTTTGTGATTATTTGCAGTGAACAGTATTGTCAGATATTGTCTAAGTGTCGTCCTCTCATTTGTGGATGTGAAACTTGTCTTGTTGATGGATGGGTTACAATGGCTCATTATGAAAGTGCAGTTTTCAGTGAGTGATACAGGCACAAGCAGAAAAAGAAAATCGGAATTCCCCCAACGGAAGTCGATCTTTTGGCTTTCATTGTGTTTGTGTTTCACAGAAAGAAGATTATCCCGAGGGACTTCCCGAGTGCGGTACTGACGCTCTGAGGTTTGCACTTTGTGCTTACACTGCCCAAGGTTTGTCACTCTTTGGAAAGTTTACAAATTACTCCAAACTACCATAGTATTCATGCGCTATTTACCACAGCATACAGGCATGCTATGGTTGTTAGTGATACTGGAACACATAGATGCCTCCCGGAATTTTACCTTGATTACGTCATGCTAACATGAGTGCAATAGAGGCTACGCAGCCAGTCTCTAGAGATTCGAATGACAATGGGTTGGTGGCCATGTTGGTGGACAATAACAAAAGAAGCTAACGAGAAATCATTTGTTCACGGTACACCAACATGGCGGTGATGACGTAACGTGCATACGCCCTGTATATACATACATAATCTAACATCTTTATTTTAATTTGGATTTTGGATTAGCATGCGAAGTGCTGGTATTTCCGAAAAAAGATAGGGCACACATAGGGTGAAGTTTGCGGTATGTGGCACTGGATGTGGCTTAAAGTGACAACAGAATACCGCAAATATGTGTAGCCGGGGTAAGCTGGAGCCACACATATAGCATTAAGGACACATTGTAGCGGGTATTACCCTTCAACACTTCCCAAGTAAATGTGAGCCCAAAGTGGAATCAACACAAAAAACCTAAACATTAGCTATTCCATGTCGATGACGCCGATTACTGAAGGGCGAAACAGCCTTACATGGCCGCTAATACTCGGGCTCACATTTACTTCGGTATAGATTTAAGGGGTAATGCCTGAGTGCCCTATTTGTGGCGTTAGTTTACCCCACTACATTTGTGTGGTGTTCTGTTAGTTCGAATAGAAGTTCGAGAAAACGAGGAAAGCTGTGCGAGTAACAGGTTTGAAATCTCACAATTTGGGTCTTCTCACTATTGCACGACTATGGCCTTATTTATTGAAGGACATACCTTGACAAATGTGGGAAATAATGGTAGGACATCTTTCAAATCTTCTTGGTTTTCAAATTGCAGGTCGTGACATCAATCTTGACGTTCTTCGTGTGCAAGGATATCGTCATTTCTGCAATAAGCTTTGGAATGCCACCAAGTTTGCGCTCAGTGGCCTGGGATCCGAATTTACTCCAAATACAAAACTGGAGGTGAGACGCGGGGAAATTGTGTAGAGTATTTTCAGCTTTTGTATTATTTTTGTGTGGAAACTGAAAAGTCGTGTCAGGTAGCTCTTTTCCATGGGCTCATTAATGTATTCGCTGCACTATACACGCCTTTTACCGTTGCTTGTCAATCAATTCATGTTGCTGCTTTGTTTAGCAGGACTTACTGCACATGTCATTCACGAACAACTTTGCTGAATACTTTTCTTTACGCAGCTGATGGGCAACGAGAGCCTGGAAGACCGATGGATTCTTAGCCGGTTGTCTGACGCGGTAAAAACAGCCAACGAAGGCTTTAGGAACTATGACTTCCCGTCAGCCACCACGGCCATTTACAACTTTTGGCTTTACGAGCTGTGTGATGTTTACTTGGTAAGATCAAACTAAATTTGTAGTATCAAAGCATTTCGATACGAAAATGTGAACTTGACAAAACCTCAAACCAACCAAAAGTCTGCTCTTAAAACTGGGTTGTAAAATCTGCTACCAAAGCGTTTGTTTCCCTGAAAGACTCTTCGCTAAATTTGCTACAACCGGATGTTTTCTAGTACAACGGAGTTTCAGCTAATTGTAAATTAGTTCATTGCATTGTTTGGTAATTCTGTCTCCTTTTTGTCTGTTTGTAAGTATCCAGCAAGGTCTCATCTTTTTGTCAAACATTTCCCTGTTTTGTCCCACAGGAATACCTCAAACCAGTTCTACAAAACGGCAACAAGGAGACTATTACAGCAGCCCGCAACGTTCTGTATCCTGTTAAAATTACGTTGTCTGTTTGTCAGTTCCGTTTATAAACCTTTTTAGTTTTTAAGTAATGCTTAAAAACAAATTATAGAGTTCTGCCTCAAATCAGACAATTCTTAGGTTTGCGCTTTGTGCATTCTGTACATTCTGTATTTGTGTTCAGGTTATTTATCAGTAGAGCGGTTTGAACTGAGTGTGGGAAAGGTTTTTCGTTTTCTTTAGTTATCGGGGCCTTAATCAGTCATACGGAAACTTAAACCGCTTATATTCCCCACCAAGAGGTTAGCCTGCGTAGCTTGCGGTTTTTGCTGGGGAGCACGCGAGCGAGCTTGCGGCTTCGTCGGGAAGAGAATAGGGCGGAGGGTTTCTCCTCGCGATTTCGCCGCTCGCTCGCGCGCTCCCGAACAAAACCGCCAGCTACGCAGGCTACCAAGAGGTAAGAAAACCAATTTTACTTTCTCGAGTTCTGACTGGTTCAGTTGCGCTGAAAAAAAGTACATAGAGCGTTAAAATTCGTAAATATCTGAGATTTTTAGTTTCTTAACACTTGCACCAAGCTACACATGTTTGGAGAATGGTTTGATCCTGCTCAGTCCATTCATGCCTTTCGTGACGGAGGAACTCTATCAACGGTTGCCGCGCAGGAATCAAGACGCCCCACCGAGTATTTGCGTCACTCCCTACCCTAAGGAGGTGAGTGTTCTGTAGGGATGGGAAAGAAGGGCAGATGGTCTTCTGTGAAAGGCTTTTAGGAAATAGCACTCACTACAAAGGGGAAGGGGAGGGAAGAGTGGGTTGTCGTCTGTGAAACGCTTTCAAATAAATAACGGAAGTGACGCTTCTGACAAAGAGGGAGGAGAGAGAAGGGCAGATTGCACCAAAACAATAAAAAGTTTGTTATGTAATAAAATCCCGTGCTGGGATCCCTTGTCCCTGACGTCGTTATCTCAAACTGTAGCAGTTTTTCTTGCTCGCTGTTTCTCTATCTTAAACACTCGACAGAAATCGATTACCAACTGATTTCTGTCGAGTGTTTTGGGTAGTGCCGGTTTC
The DNA here is from genome assembly GCA_016490735.1 of Pachyseris speciosa. Taxonomy (NCBI): domain Eukaryota; kingdom Metazoa; phylum Cnidaria; class Anthozoa; order Scleractinia; family Pachyseridae; genus Pachyseris; species Pachyseris speciosa. The sequence continues at coordinate 176,402 of JAEMWC010000197.1, forward strand.
GTTTTAAAGCTTTTCGGGTTTCTGCTGGGTAACGAGCGGGAATTAAGATTGATATTCTGTAAGGAAGGACCCCGAGAGTCAACAAAAGAACAATAGAGAAAGGTGATCCATGTGGGAATGTGAAGATATCTAAAGATACCATCGTAAGACACAATTTACCGGTAAATAAGGAACCGGCTACTGCTCTGATGGTTTGTACGGATGAGGTTGCTTCAACAAAAACTCTCCGTTCCTGTAAATCGATGGAGCCGTGCATGGAGGATTCTTGTTTGTGTAATGAAGGAAAGTACAATTAAAGCGTCCGGCCTGTTATAATTTTTTTTTCATATACATACCCGTAGCTCCCTTGGAGAGATGCTAACCTTGAAGATGAGATGAGCCTGGTACAGAGTATTGTGAAGACAATCCGTTCCATTCGGCAGGAGTACAACTTGACGAAAGCCAAACCTGAAGGTATTCACTGAGTTTTCTAAGCCTGCAAACAGGCATGAATGAAGTCAATTAGTTAAGCGACTGGAAGATTTATCGAGCTACCAGTCGACTATTTACGCACGGAAAATTAGTCATTCTCTTTGAAACGAAGATGCCAAGTTGGTTTTGCCGTTTACTTGTCATTTGTTGTTATGGCTTGCTGACCACTTTGCCATCTCTGTTCTCGGTCTTATGGTCGTTTTGTTTCACCGTGAGTGACACGTAATGCAATTTTTTCCCCTGCAGTTTGATTTTAAGAACAACTGTAACCGTGCAATTCGATTTTAATGTGAAAAGAAATCCACAAATTTAATTTTGTACCTGAGATTGAAAGGAAAGAACCACCAAGCTGAAGAACACGCACTACAGGTTGTTTGGTTGGGGGAGATCGAGGAGGGTGTGAATTGAATAAAAATGCATTCTTTTAGACTCACATAAACAAATTTGGGTGAGAACCAATCTATGTGCCATAAGATTAGATTTGGTGAATACTTTGGATAAATATTTAAGATGAAACACACCCAAGTTGAATTCTTTGCAGCAAATTGAAACCGAGTTTTTGATCTGTTTTTATAGTGTATGCAGTCTTCTCTGAACAGTCTCTAGCGACAACTGTCAGCAAATACGCAAACACAGCCTGTACTCTGAGCTACAGTGAAAGGTAAATCTTGTTGGTTAGTTGGTAAATCTTGTTGGTTTTTCCTTCAACCAATGTTTTGATTGGCCAAACTCCTCTAAGCGACGAAGTCGATTCACATTTCAATTCAAACTGAAAGCATAAAATGGTGACTCCAATACAAAAGCAAACAGAAAGGCGTGTCTTTCCGTTACGTAGTTCAGGTATTTGTTTACTTAATTTATCTCAATCTGATTTCTTTTGAAGAAAAGTAAACAGGAGCGATGGTACTAACATTTGCCGTATCGAGTGAGAGTGTTGCTGAATATTTGACTGAATGTTCGTTATCAGTTATTTAGTCTTGGTTATTTGAGTACATTTGCATTCAGGTGCAAGGTAAGTGCGGCCCAAAATCAGTAACGAAATGAGAGAGGGAATTGGACTGAAACTACTGGTATATGCTGAAATTTTCAAAGATGGTCGGTGAACTTTCTCATTTGTTACAACTTTCAGCGTAGGACACCAGCATAACACCGATTGGGTACGAACAAAGTATGATTTTGCAATGGAAACGTAAACCTTGTGGGATGTGGCTGGAGTGACAAGGATACTTCACAAATTAATGTGATCAAGTAAGCTGAAGCCACTCAAAAGGCACTAAGGCCTTACTTGTTTTGTTGATATGTGGGTACTTGAGCCTGAGCATTAGCTATGCCATGCTGATGAGGCCTAACAAGGCCGAAACAGCTGTCCATGGTTGCTAATGCTTGGGCTCAATCTTTGCTTTGGTAGATTTAAGGGGTAATGCCCGCTACCTTGTGGCCTTAGTGCCTTTTGAGTGGCTTCAGCTTACTTGATCACATTAATTTGTGAAGTATCAAAGTATGATTTTGGTTCGGTTCAAAAGATATTCTAAGATAGTTTTTAGACGTTTTTAGAGCACGAAGCTTGGGACGATGTCTCTACCCTAAACTGCCTTGTAAAAGAAACTTATCTTTGGCTCTCGAGTCTTCCTGGTGTAAAAACCTGTGAAACTCACGAATGATGGTTAAGGCTCCGGCAAACAAGGGCACATTGTTACGGATACGTTGTTGAGGACACAATTGTTTCTCTATGTTTGGCCGCGCGCGCAACATTTGTTGTTGTTGTTGTGTCCGAAACACAAAGTCTTTGATTTTTTCAGAAATATTTTGTGTCCGCAACAATTGTTTCCCAGTTTGCGCAGCATGGAACACAACATTTGTTTTGTGTCCCGCTCGTTTGCTCACCCAAGAAACATCATGAGCAACAATGTGTCCTTGTTTGCCAGGACCTTTAAACAAAGAAAACAAAGAAAAACTCGTCAGGGTTTTACACCGAGGGAAACCCTTCTCTTCTCGCTTTTCTTACCATATTGTTGACGGCTTGCAGGATGCATGTTGTTTGTGAAGAGAAGCCACCGCAGGGATGTGCTGTGGCCACTGTCTCAGACAAGTGTGAAGTTCACGTGCTTCTGAAGGTATAGCATGTCATGTTAGCTTAATACTTGACTCAACAAGCTTCTGGAAATGTTTCTGTAACGGGTGTTAGGAACGGTGTAAACTAGACATCGAGGGTGCTCCCTTTAGGGACTATTCTGCAATACCAATACTCCAGCTACTCGCAATAGACGGTAATCATATTCGTTTAGATCGGGTTTTACTCGGAATAGGTGGGACATGCATTGTTTTGGCGGGAAAATTGTGCGCAGCCCGCCATGAACCCGATGTGAGAACTCGTCCTGTCTAGACTATTTTGCGCGTTGGTGTCAGTGTTGTTTTGGAAAAGCCTTTCTCTTATTCCTAAACCAGAATACGAATCACCAGAAAAGAACGCTTCCAGGGAATGCTTTGATTCGCTTGAGCCAACATCGTCAAACAAAGTCAGATGCGGTAATAAATGCAGTGAATCATTGAAGGGAAACCAAGAAACCCGAAACGTCGTCTGGGTAGCGGGTTGCCCTGTAAGGGCAAATCGATATTGGATGTGGGGGAGGTACTCTTTGAAGATTTAAATGACGCTGAAATCTAGTCTTGAAAGCTCATCTTGAATTTCTTTGGCTCCAAGAGCATCAAGCAGACGGTCTGGTGTTACTTAATACGCGGAATGATATTTCAAGGTTGTTTAGTCTTAGTGGCATTCTCGTCTTGTCGTCTTTAGGGCTTGGTTGACGTGCCAAAGGAAATTGCCAAGTTGGATGGAAAGAAGGAGAAACTAAACGGCCAGCTTGCAAAACTTAGAGACGCCATGGAAGTACCCGACTATGCTACAAAGGTAGGGTGCCAAAGTACTCTGAGGACCAAGGTTTAAAAGTTTCTAACGTTTTCGGGTGTTGTCGAATTTTCAGGTACCAGAAAATGTTCAGCAGCAGAATACGGAAAAGGTTTGTTTTCCTTGATGTTTTATCTTTCTCACTTGGAATAGCGTGGCTGTTTCCACGCGTTTCGTGGACTCGTCCCCCCTGGGGGGGAGGGGGTACTAAAAAAATTAATACTGGGAGGCTCCGCCCCGAGGTCCGACCCCTTACCCTTTTATATACTGTTTTTGACAAAAAGGTACCCCTTTCGTATACTTACCATTGACAAGTGGTACCCCTTTCGTATACCTAAAACGGGAAGTCCTCTCGATCTTGTCATTTTCATGTAGCGTTCAATGAATAAAACAGTACAGTCATAAGGTATGTGGGTTCGAAATATCTTAATGCTAAATTACAGAGTTCCCTACTCTTTCATATACTTCGACTCTTGAAATCCCTACCCTTCCATATACCTGAAGCGTGAAAAAGATACCCCTTTCGGGGTATAGGGAGTACCCGGGGAGGGGGGGGGGGGGGGGGGCTGGCTGAAGCCATTAGGATAGGATGACTTTATTTAGACACGGTAAACTCATCAGTCACAACTATTTATATAATTACAAATCAATGCACGCGCTCTGATTGGTCAATCAGCTATGGTTTATTGTGCCAGTAAACTCATGGAAATTTCGCTTAAATCTACTGATCACATTAATTCGTGAAGTATCTTGTCACTCCAGCTACATCCCACAAGCTTTACGTTTTCATTGCTTGTTTTATTGATATGTGGGTACTTGAGCCTGATCTCATTAATTTGTGAAGTATCCTTGATATTCAACCATCGTCCACTTATGTATATGCAATTTTTTTATCTTATATTTTAGTTGTTACCTATTTTAGACGTTTAGATTTTTAGACTTTTTAAAATAGAATTGTAAGTTGGTATTGAAAAACCCCCTCGGGAATACTAATTAAGTATGTATGTATGTATCAAATCGTGATAGTTACTGACGACTTGGTTTCCTGTATTTCATTTTCAGCTCAAGCAGTTGGAAACTGAACTTGGAAAAATTGAAAAGGCGTTAGCTTCATTCAAAATGGCGGAATAATGCAATGCAATTCAACTACAGCAATTGTCAATGAATAAAATTGTTAGAAATGTGGTTACATCCAGTCCCAGCTCGAGCTTTAACATGGGATGCCTGTGGATCTATTCTTTCCTAATATGGAATAGAAGATTTCGTCAAACCAATATTCAATTTGCCATAAGCTGGTCTGCAGCAACTTCAGAAATATTTTTCATGTATTTACATTCTATTTGGAAATACGTTGCCGGCTTTAGTAGACTTCCAGTGAGTCAAAGAACTTCCTCAATGGAATTTCCAAGGAGAATTCTTGAGTTAGGAAGTCCGTAGAATATTCATTAAAAAACAGTTGATACGATTTTAATCGTACGTTTACGTCGTGTTCTTGTTTTTGTTTTGCAAGTGCATAGATGAAAGATGTGATTTATTCCATACTGTCGTACGCAAACCCAGTAAAAAGAATTACCAGTTCTCCAAACAGGAGTGGAACCAATCTACGACCTTCCGATTGTTAATGCAACATCGATTACCTTGTGCGCTTCTTTGAAAGGGTTGTCTAAATTTTATGTAGGCGATCACTGGTTTTGGAGCACCCCCGATTCAGACGCAGAGTCGAACACGTGAAAAATGATTCTTTAATTGCGACTGCATGACCAGACCGGATTCATGCCACTGGAGGCTAAATATTGAAGTTGTTAGGGTGTTTTCCAGATGGCCTTTTTTACCCTACGACTGTACTAATGTGGGTGGCGGTCAAGAAAGCCTCGCCCTAAAGCGAATGCTGCCCTCGTTATCGTGTTCTGAAGATGTTGTGGTGCGAGTGCTTGCAAGCCATGTTTCACGAACAGCTGGAATTATTAACCGTGACGGTGAAATGGACCTCGAAACAGGTCGCTAAGTGCATGGTAAAGTACACGAAGAAACTCGCTGCCGCTTGTTATGCTTTTTCCTTTAATTCACAATTTTATGCAGAAATAAATTACGACTCGAGGTCTGATAAATATATTAACATGAATAAAATATCGTTATTAATACTTTCAGTTAACATTCAAACCCCTCCATTTTTTAAAAGCAAGACCCAATTACTCACCCGATAAGTATAAATAGGACATAGAATATCAGTTATTTTTCTACTTCCCTTCTTTGTCTGTTGTTTTACTACCGGCTACGTATCACTACTGGGAAGACTGCTAAAAACGAGTTTGCGATTCCCTTCTTCGTGTCTAATTTTCTGGCATTCAGCAGGCTAAACTTCAACTACCATTGATTTACAGTTACAAGAAGGTGAAGGCCTCGTCTTCTTCAATCTCGTACCAGTCCTCGTGTCCAGTCAGCGACAATTAAAAAAACCGCCAGGGCTCTAGGCATTCTCGTGCCTCGACTTTTCGGCAAGCTTTAACAGAAACGAGCAACTCTTGGATTTGCGGTTTTCATAGTTTATTGACCGTGCAAATGCCAGTAAGTATCAGAACTTCAATATGGCGGAGAGGGCTCCAAGAATTCCATAGTTGCTCGTTTCCCTATTAGACAGAAGGCCCTATCCAAGACAGCCACCGCACTTTATGCTAATTAGCCACGTGGTTTTCCAGAGGACAATTTTGAAAAATACATTTCAACGTTACACACTGAATAACTACTGAGTGACCTTTAAAGTATCCTCACTTTGGAATTGTCAATAATTTGACATCTCAACTAAGTAATCGTTATCTTCACGAAACAACGAGAACACTAACAACAAGTTTGCTAACCACGGCTGTAATTATCACTCAATTTCATCTATATGACTTAATATTAATTGCAACCCGTCCACTTTGTGTTGTTTGCCCACGGAGAAGTTTGCAAGCCAATATGGCGGTATCGTGAGTAAGGCCTCAGAATAATTACCCCGCGCGGAGCTGGTAGAGATAGATGACGTCACTGACGTAGAGTCAAGGCTACGCAGTTTAGGCTGACTATCTGTTGACTTTTTCTGTAAACTTGTGCTTGCTGCTACACTACAAAATCTTAAACGAAAACAGGGAATATCAAAGCTTAACAGCACACGCTGGTTCTTACTTCCTGAATCCGGCTGATTTAATAAAACCGGGATTACAATACCTTACGTTTGTGCTGTTATTACTATTTAAGACATAAATAAGGCTAATCTATCCAGCGTCAATCCACGAGGCGAAATTGAGGTATCTCCGTTAAAAGACTTCGGAAGTTCCGAAAGTGAGACGAGCCTGAAGAACAAAATATGGGAAATGGTAAAGTTATTACAACTAAGTGAAGAACGATCGTCCGGGTAAGTATGGTCCCGAGAAACGACTGTCTGCGGTGACACTGACTGACGTTTCGATAACCTGAGTCATCATCAGAGTCAAGTGATTAGTGTAACGTCTGTAGGTGGTATAAATACTCTGGTCGTTGATCCCACTGGACAACGAAGTCGTAATGTCATTGGTTGTCTGTCAGTTAAGCCGTGATGTTATTGGCTGTGAAGACTGTAAACAGTAATTGGAGTGTTTCGATCCGTCTTTTGTCAGTCACGCATCCGTAGGTGTAAATAATAACTATTTTTGTGTCAAAGTACTTTAGCATACCTGCTAATTGGAGACACAATAACAAATCTCAAATCAAATCAAATCAAATTAAATCAAATGTTGGTTTTTGAGGAGAGGGGAAAACCGGAGTACCCGGCGAAAAACCTCTCGGAGCAGAGTAGAGAACCAACAAACTCAGCCCACATATGACTCGAGTCCGGGAATCGAACCCGGGACACATTGGTGGAAGGCGAGTGCTCTCACCACTGCGCCAACCCTGCTCCCCACGTATCCCACGTATTGTTAGTGAAATTAGTCGGTTTGTCTATTTTTTTTGTCTGTTGTTGATATCGTCAATAAGCCAACGGTTCAGTTCTGTTCTAAGTTAGTAAACCAAAAGTCATTGGAAATGTCTTCACCGATTAGCGAAAAAACAAGAGGCCATCTTGGCCTTCACTCGGCCTTCCAAGAGGCAAATTTTGCTACTTCACTGTTTCACCTACACGGTTGCAATATTATGATAACGTTAGCATAACGAGATCTGAATCCCTTTCCATATTTTATTTTCACTATGGCAATCTGCTGCGCCAAATGTCCGACGACCGTCTTGTGTTTTGACCGGCTGTTTGTTCACCATTGTCGGACGCTATGTCAAGTATATAACATATCGCCCAAATCTCTCAATATGATAAGCCTCATGTTTGGAGGGAACCACTTAATATTTTTATTTTCATTTCTAAACAGCACTCGATTTCTTGAGCTGCTCTTATCGCGACCATTTCTCTGAGTAACCTTTTCCCAACTTAGTTTACGTTCGCCAGTACATTTTTATACACGTTCGCTTGCCAAGAAATAACATAATAATGTTCCGCACATTGTACTTTCACAAAACAAAAATGCGTTTTAAAAATATTATTCAGTGCCTCAGGCCACAGAAGACAAAACATTTCACAATGGACTCTCGCCAGCGCGAGAGCACGCTTTCTGATTCAGGAAAATTGAAAGTGGTTTTTGGGTTCGCAGAAAACTGTTTTGAGAGTTGCGTCGCCCGCCTCGCATTCGCGACGCGCGAGAGTCACTGAAGCGAAACCTTTTACATAAATGGGCCATGTTCTAAGCGAGTAAGGGCCTGGGAACGAATCCACACTTCATTGAAAATCAATGAAATAGAACTAAATCGATTCTCACATGAAAGGGTATCTCAAAATAAACGGTTTCAGCAAGTTTGAGTATGTTTGGTTGAAAAGCCGCCAGATAACATGCATTTAAAACTTAAAAAAATCCCATACAAATGTCTGTTTCGGAAAGTGTCCCTCCAAACCATACAAAGTCTCTAATTTTCACAAGTTTTCAGCTCCAGTTCGACTGAACAGTGTCAAAGTTGGTTAGGTGACCACTTTTTTTAGATGCTCTTTCATGCAGTGGAAACAATTTTAATTTTGAAACCTCGTTCCCAGGCCCTTACTCGTTTAGAACATGGCCCATTTCGGATGACTTTCGCGAAGCGTGTTACAAATGCAGCTATTGTTCAAATACATACAGCATTATTGAGGTGTTCAAATTCACGAATCGAAATGGCGCAGTCCTCTTGTAAACAAGACGACGAATTTTCTAAATTCGTTAGCAAGTTCGCCACAAACAAGTGGCTAGTGTTTTCAGGAGGTGTTTTGCATAAAACCGCAATTCTGGCCACGTAACTTGAAACCTTCGACAATAAAACATGACTGATAAATTCATGCGTTAAATTATTACACGCTTCTGAGAAGACGAGAAAAGCCCCTAAGCCGAACGGAGTTTATTTCATTTCCTTCTTTTTGCATGCCTATCGAAAATGGCAAAGTCCTCGAGTAAACAAAACGAGAATATTTTGATAATATTTTTGTGTTTGGCGGGTTGGCTTACATGAGAAATTTACATAACTTCAAAACAACAGACGCGTGATGTAATGCTTGCGACCTTTGAACTACGTGATTGATGTTTTTTAGCGCTTGCGCAGAAGCGCCGGAAGTGAGCTTTGTGGATGAAACACGACGATAAAGAATAATAAAAAGAAGAACGAAGCCCAGATCTAGACTCGGCCTTCCGGTGGAAGTCGGCCGAGTAACAACTAAAGTTTGTGGAGTCACAGTGATATAAAAGCTACTGTGGTGATGTATAAGATTCCGTGCAAGGTGGTTGTAAACTTGTTGAATAAATTCCGTTCCTGATCACACTTCTTGGCTTGCAGTAAAAAATGATAGGGACAAATTTAATTCGCTCAACACATTTCATCAGCGCGACTTTTCAAATAAAAGATGGAAAGTAGTACTTTCCTGTGGTGCTGGCTCAGACTAAGGTAGCGTTCCTTTTAACCAATCTAAAACCGGATTTTACGATAGAAAATTAGATTTCCCGTTCCATTTATGGCGAAACCAATCTTAGATTGTAATCTAAACAATCCACTTCCGAAGGTGGATCGTTTGGATTGGTAACTGAAACTGGTTTCAGATTTTCGTTCCATTTGAGTTCCTCCAGCAAGGAGAGCAAAGCGAGCGACATTCTCAGAAAACCCGCCATCAACAAAAACAAGTTTCCAGGCCTCTCGCTGTGTGGATGGATCTTTTTTTCAGATTTTTGTTCCAGCTAGCAGAAAAATCTGAACAATCTGGATTGTCCAAATCTGAGAAAGGATTTCCTAAAAGGAACGCGACCAAAATCACATATGATTCTACAGTGCACGGAATTTGTTTGAAGTGAATTTGTCTGTTGTTTGTTTACTGTAGTTAAAATTCCTCGCGTTACAGTTATTCTAAAAATATGTCCAATTTGTAAATTAAATTGTGCAAATGAATGAAAGACATCTCTGGTAGAAATGGGCGCCTACTGCAAATTCCTGCAAATTCCACAGGCAGTCAGCAGTAACTCACCCGGTCTGAGAATGTCACTTGCCAATCATCGTCATCTTCGTCCCCAGGCTGCCCAGGATCTTCCTCTAACGTGCAGAACCTGACGTCATCAGACCACATGGCCCGTAATCTCTCCGCGCGCCTGCGCACTCGGAATCTTGAAGCAGATCTTCGTGAGGTTGGGGCCTTATCTTCCAAGTCGGTTTCGTCTGTCTGTTTGCGCGCGAAGTTTATAAAGACCTAAAATTTAATCGATGGAAAGGTCAAAGAAAAACAAAGTTGAATCACCATTGCCACAGACATTGACTTCAGACACACACTTTCTTACAGACAGAAAATATTACTACTTCTGCGAGGCAAACAAAGAAGCTATCTCCGATGAGGAAATCGTACTCTCAGTCTCACAAATCCGAGGAAGATACCAAGAAGATGGTCTCCTGCGTCAATGAAGCAAGATAAATACAGCGCTAAACATCTACCATGTCGCTTTGAAATTGATAGAAACCTAACCAACATAACCGGTTAGCTCAGTTGGATGAGCACCAGACTATCGTGTGGGAGGTCGCGGGTTCAAACCCGGGCCGGACCGACACTTAAGGTTCTTAAACAACTGAGGAGAAAGTGCTGCCTATGTAATGACACCTACAAACGGTAAGACTTTCTAGTCTTCTCGGATAATGACGATAAACCGTAGTTCGCGTCTCACTGCACTTGTTAAAAAAACACCCCGTGGGACGTTAAAGAACCACACACTGTTCCCAAAGAGTAGGAGACGTAGTTCCCGGAGTTGTGGTCTGGTCTTCCGAAGTAATCTCTAGGGTGACTACCACATGTGGTTCTTCAGTAGTCTTCCCCACTGCATTGATTTGTGTTGCAGTGAAATTAAATTAAATTAAATTAAATGAGAAAGAGGTCTTACATTGTCTAGAGTAGTCTGGCTCACGGAATAGTCTTCTATATGCAAGGCTTCATAAGATGACTCGATAAGCCCGAACACCTCCGACAGCTCCATGACGCCAGAGGGGAGCTGGTACTGAACCATGTTGTGATGATGTTCCTGAAACAACAAGGAGTTATTTACAAGTCACACACCTACAGCTTCGCTCCTTGAAGTGCCCATAATATTTTTTCGCTTAAATAAATCTCTGCACCTGTTCAAAACGCATTGCGCCTTTTTAAACCAAATCTTGACTTTTTATAGACTGTAAAAGTTACGAAATCTAGCCATCATCTGTCTCACGACCGAGCTAGTAAGGGGCATGGGTCTATTCCTGGTTTGACGTCACAAACTGATTTGCATGGCATTAAGTCTTTGTAAACATGAATGCAAAGCAGTTTGTGATGTCAAACCAGGACTAGACCCATGCCTCTTACTAGCTCGGTCGTGGGACAGATGATGGCCACGTTTCATAACTTTTACGGCCTATAAAAAGTCAAGATTTGGTTTAAAGAGGTGCAAAAAAGGCAGAATGCATTTCAACCAGGTGCAAAGATTTATTTAAGGGGGCACTTTAACATTTGCGTCCATGTGAAGATGTCATTGGCTACTGCTTCCTTGTGGTGCTGATTACTGCGCTATATAAAGACCATAAACCAATTTTCACTGAACATCAAGATCAATCATTGGGTAATGAAGCCAGCAATGAATCAACAGAAATCAATTTCTATGCAGGAATGTTGGTAGGAATCTCCTTTCAAAACTTCATGGCTGGCCAAAAGTAAATTCCCTGACTTTTCACTGACTTTCAGGCAGAATTTAGAATTTCCCTGACTGGATACACAATTCCTTGACTTTTTCCTGACCTTGAAAAAAATCTGATTTTCCCTCATTTTGCCCTGACGATGACAACCCTGAAAGAGGATCTGAATTATGACTATGTGGATGAAATCGTTAAATGTGAATGTTCATCTGTGGTTCCCTTTTATTGTGCTGTGCAACATGGTTCTACTTATTGACTCTGTAGATACAATCCTAAAGTGTAAAAGTAAAAGCTTTCGAGGAGTTCGTCCCAGAGATGCTGTTGGTTGCGCTTTTTCGTATAAACGCCATTGACATTTTTTTGTGTAGCTATATATTATGCTGTACAAGGCGATACTAACTTTTCAGTACAGGAACATAACTAAAAACGGAGAGTGCAACCGTTAAAAAGGTTTCAAAATTTTTGCTCTACTTTATGCTATGGACTGGAACCATAATTACAAGAAAAAACAGATGCGCACGCCCATCGACTGAGGCTTTGTTCAGTGCGCAAATGTGGTGACAGATCGCATCAAAATTTATACCAACATTAAGCCCTAGTCCCACCTTAAGAGCAGCTCTTGGAAACTTTTCCGAAAAGAACTGGTACAGAGGCCCCAAGTCCGGCAGGTCTCCTTGCACACGGACGGTAATGATGTAACCTTCCCCAAACCTAAAACAAAAATGAACTTGTGTCAGTGATAAGGTACCCTACACCGAACACCATGGGGACGTCAGGGGAACGTTAGCAGACGAAAGTCGATTATAAAGTTTGGACTTACTTGTTTTTTAGGTGTTGACAGCTCCCCAGACATTTGAATCGGCCATTGACCATGATCGCCAAACGAGTACATAGCGCCTCGCACTCTTCCATGCTGTGTAACAACAAAGACACGTAAAGGAATATTATTATTTAATGTTTGGGTTGAAAAATAATTGGAATTTATGTGGAATTTATGTGAAAGACGGAGCTGGCAAATTATTGATTCTTGTTCATTTTTACTGTGCGACAAATAATGAAAGTCAGTGGGTCCGAGTGACGTACAATTTTGCGCAACAACACATATGCAGATATATAGATATATACAGAGATATATGTGCAGGTAAGTACGTCCAATTTGCACCAACATTACTCGAACTCAAGTTACTTTTTGATGCACTGCACAAAACAGTTCTTGTAAGAGTTTTTCAACATTTTGCATTTCCAGTTCAGTAGGATAAAAACCTTTTTCACGTTCCTCACTCAGTCTGTGTCTTGGAACCACTGAACTGAGTAGTATAGGGGGCACCGGTTAGGCCGGCGGTTAGGCCTCTTTTGGGGAGGAATCTCATTAAGGTGGGGAGGAATACATTACAGTCGATAACGTCATCGGTATTAATGTATTCCTGCGCAAATTAATAATATTCCTGCGCGTTTTATTCGTGAGATCGTTTTTTATTCATGAGCTCCACTTTAATGAGATTCCTCCCCGGCCTAACCGGTGCGCCCTATACTACTCAATTCGTTGGTTCTAAGACGAAGCACCTTGTAATGAGGTGATCGACTGAGTGAGGAACGTGAAATAGGTTTCGACGTTGGTCGACAATCTCAACCTCGTTCCAGGGTCTCTCTCTCTCTCTCTGCCTCCCTTGTCATTGAGGAGAAAGACCCTGGTTGCGGCTGGTCACGTGGCTCCAAAATCTGGGAGCCGTTCAAATTCATTTGCAAAGGAGGGGCGACAGTGTAATTAAGTATCACCATGACAAAACTTATTACCCCCGGTGCGGTGAAGATTGTCATCTTAGGCCACGTGACTAGCCGCAACCAGGGTCTTTCTCCTCAACGACAAGGGAAGCAGAGAGAGACCCTGGGAACGAGGTTGCGACAATCTCACCTGTGTGACGTCAGAATGACTGAGCGACCGTCCTTGATGATATCCAGAATCAGATTCCACAAGAAGCGTCGAGCGTGTGGGTCCATTCCAGTGGTGGGCTCATCCTAAACAGAGAAAAATACAGGACGAGATAAACATGTGGTCTGAAGTGCCCAAAGCGTATTGCTAATCTACTAAGATGGGATGCTGACAAAACCATTACCCCAACTCATCAGAGTTAATATGATTGCGAAGTGTCCTTTCCGTAATGTCGGAATGTGTAGCGTGCTAATAATAACTCTTGCATAATTACTTTCAGCATGTATATTAGCGTGTGTATAATTTATTAAAGGGCTTTTTTCCTAGTTGCGATTAGAACCGGGTTGTTTGAGAGACTTTAAGCATTCGATGTGCTTTTTCATTTAGAAGCAAACCAATAAGAATCGTTGAATTTTCTACGCAGCGAGTCTCGCTGTGAAAACGACGCTTACGATCTGCTGTCTCTTACCAAGAATATGATTGGCGGGTTGCCGATCAGTGCCATGGCAGTGGAGAGTTTTCGCTTGTTGCCGCCGCTGTAGGTTTTGCTTGGTTTGTTGGCGTAGCGAGTTAGAGCCAGCTTCTTGATCGCCCAGGATACAACCTAATGACAAAACAATAGTAGCATTACGTGAAAGCAACACTCTTTACATTGCATTTCGCAAGTGTCGGTCGTCCTGGGCCGGTTCAACTCTTCAAGCGCGACTACGATGATCCTGGGTATTCCTTAAGTTGGAAGTTGACGCTCATCAACAAAATAATTTCTTGGCTCTGTTCGAACAGTGTGGAATAAAATGTTAAATATTAAATAAATTCCAAAGAAAGAAAATCACGATTAAGGCTATTCGCACAAACATTTTTTGTCCCGTCCAGTCACATCGATTGGACTTCGAGGGTTGCTTTCAACAAACGTTAACTGTGAACGATAGATTCTATCGCAACGACAACGGAACAAATAGGAAGACAAAGAGAGTGTTTGCAATGAAAGGACCCAGGCAGCTAATGTAACTAACTTAACGCGAAACTACCAAAACTGGGTTTAGCCACAGAGCGCCCTTTACTTACTCTTTGCACTTCGTTTTCAGGGACACCTCTGAGTCGAGCGTACAAGGTGAGTTGTTCAGTACCCGTCAGTTCATCCACAAGCGCATCAAATTGTGGGCAATATCCCATACACTTGTGAACCTTCAGCATCTCAGACACAATACTGGAATCACAACAGAAAAAAACGTACTTGCGAATAAAGCATTAACACTCTGTACCGTGGCTATGGTACGGAAAATCAATGACTAGCTTATTCGTACTAACCGTAAGTTATTTTCTATCCAGAAGAAAGACAAGAACTGGACAGGATAGTAATTCTCGGGTCCTTACCATTTACAGGGAAAACCAAGAAATTCCGGTTGGAAAGTGAAATGGTACATTCCATTCCATTTGGAGAGTTTCGGAAATTATAAGCCATCGGCTTAGTCAATGCACTCTTTTTGAGCTTTCCAGTTGACACCAGTACATTTTGAAAGTTTTCATTTTGCGTTTGGACAAGCTACAGCACCGAATATTTACACCTAAAATTTCCACTCGGATGGATCGTGTAAATGGTAAGCGCCCCCCACCCCCATGTTACCTTCTTATATTCACCAAATCTCAAATGGCCACCCGCATTTGTTTGTCTACAAGTCTGACTCATGTCCTGCGTTATTGAAATCGCGCTTTCATTTCGGTTGCTGACATCCATTTTCCGACAGTCGATTTTGCGCGTGCAAACTGTTAACTATACTTTTGCAATCTCTGAAAACCACACTGAGATGAAGGCACGAAAGAGTAGAGGTTCAAATAGGTGATGGTTCTTTTAAAGGATGGGGAACTGAAAACCCCGCAGCAACCTCGTTCTCAGGGTCTTTCATCTCCCCATCCCCTCGCTCTCCCCCCCCCCCCCCCCCCCCCCTCTGTACCCGCAGGTATTCCGTCATTGTCTTTTGCCGTACTGTTGAATGAAGTGATCACAAGGTTCCTTAATTAAAAAAGCTTTCTGCGCACATACCTGTGAGAGTTAAGGAACGCATTTCCATCAGACATGGAAGTGTCCCCCGTAAGCATCTTAAACGTGCTGGTTTTTCCAGCTCCGTTGACGCCCAGCAACCCAAAACACTGAAAAAGCAACGAAAAAGAGAGGCGTGCTGACCACCTTTGGCTCTGCAATAATCCTTATCCAAAACCATTCGGTGAATGCATTAAAAAGTAAGAAATGTAGAGGACATAAACTCACCTCTCCTTTGGGGACTCCTAAACACAGTCTGTCTACTGCTAAATGCTTGCCTCTCTTCCTTGAATAGTAAACCTACAGACGAAAGAAGTTAATTTCTTTAAACACTTGGCTAGTCACATGACGAGGCTGGGCGCTAAACACTGTAACTGTAACCACACCCTATCGAATGCTAACAGTGTTTTTAATGAACTATGAATGTGATCCTCGCAGTTACATGTGTTCAATTTATACAGTTGAAAAAGAAACATGAAAAACTTCAGCATTGACCGGGATTCAAACTCTCGCCTTTGGGCTGGCTATTGTGAATCTGTAC
>JAEMWC010000197.1:200000-275000 GCA_016490735.1 Pachyseris speciosa
ATCAAAACGCGAGGTTTACACCGCCATTGTATAAACATCATACCGAAGTAAGGATGCTAAAATTTCCCCACTTTGACCCAATCACCATAAAGAACATGAAGAAAAGAAGTAATGCCACGACCGTAGGGAACGAACTCGCACACCTTACAAAGAATCTAACACAAGGCATACCATAAGCTGCTGGATTCCCTCTGCCTTTTGATAGAGAGGCTCGTAGAATCGCGTTGTTCATAACGTTTAAATAGGTTGGTAAAGCGTGGTAGCCCTTGTTGTTATACCAAGCCTAAATAAAGGAGAATAAAAATGTGAATGAAAAGTTACTTTTAAAAGGCACAGGCAAATGCTAACACACTAAATCCCTTAATATATTTTTAAACAAACCTTTTGGAACAATTCGTACAAGAAGGTCAATGTCAACAACACTTAAATGATAGGAAAATAATGGTAAATAATCACGTCATAAAAATTTAACGTCATCCCATCCCCACCCCCGCCTTATTCGGGGCCAAGACAACCTAGTCAAACTTTACTTCACAACTGAACTTCAATTGGAGTGCGTAAAGGTGAAATGAAAGTTGAACAGGGTTGATGCAAAGAATCAATCGCGTTGCAAGCGATTTCCATTTCTTAAACTACATAAAAAGCCTAAAAGGACACGGAGAATCTGCGAAGAAGCAGAGGTTCATTAAAAGTGTCCAAAATTGCTCCTTCAATCTGAATAAGTAACTAAGGAAGCAGATCATGTATATAAAATCATTTGCTCTCAGTTAACATGGTGTCCTTCACGCGGACAAGCCAACAAAGTGGAATACACTTGGCCATGTTCTACACGAGTAAGGGCCTACGAAGGAATCCAAACTTCATTGAAAATCAATGGCATTAAACTAAATCGATTCTCGTATGATAGGATATCTCAAAACAAGACTTTCAGTAAGTTTGAGCATGTTTGGTAGAAAAGTCACCAGTTGACGCGTATTTAGATCTTTAAAAAATCCCATACAAATGTCTCTATTTCGGAACGTTTGTCCCTCCAAAACATACGAAGTCTCTAATTTTCACAATTTTCAAAAGCTTTTGTTTCAGCTCCTATTCAACTGAACAGCGTCAAAGTTGGTTAGGTGACCATTTTTGAGATGCTCTTTCATGCAGTGTAAACACTTTTTTTTCTTATCGATAAATTTTAAAACTTATTCCCAGGCCCTCACTCGTTTAGAACATCGCCAATAGAGAACCGGATCCACTGAATCACAAACCTTGGCGGCTTCTCTAACAGCCAGTCTTCTAACAGAAGCTATATTCACTTTGTCCAGCTTCTGAGGCACCCAACCCACCACTTCACCGAACGACAAGGAACCGTACCTGAAGAGAACAAAGGGGCGTATAACTGGGAGGCAAAACAAAGGTGAGGAGGGAGCAGGTCAAAACGCCCACTGCACTGAACCTATCAGATGTTCACAGCATAATGTGCGACAGTTTGAGACATAACGACCCGAGTTAGCAGTGAAAATAAAGTCCTCTAAGATAGCTGCTTATGCTCCGCTTAATTGCTCCATTTATGGCTGCAGAAGAGGCCATCGTCTTAAGTTTGGCGGAGTTA
Source organism: Pachyseris speciosa (assembly GCA_016490735.1). Classification (NCBI taxonomy): domain Eukaryota; kingdom Metazoa; phylum Cnidaria; class Anthozoa; order Scleractinia; family Pachyseridae; genus Pachyseris; species Pachyseris speciosa. The sequence goes on from JAEMWC010000197.1 coordinate 201,598, forward strand.
TGTCTGGAGCACTTTGTTCCAATCAGGTGATCTATGCACTAAGCATAGCCAGGGCTATGGAGGCTTAGATCAGATCATTCTCAAAGGGCCTTCTTTTGTCTTCCTTTAGATATACCGAGGATGCATTAAGATACGGTCCTCTGCCGAGCCTCTACCGTATTATGGGAGACTCCTTTTCTCTTGTCTAACCTTTTCAACACGAATGGGATACATACTCAAGGACTCTTGCTTCATTACTCCACTCCACAAAGCAGTGGTGACCAGTGGTCCCTTGCCTAACGCTCCCCCATCCTTCCACACAGCGTTGATTCTTCCCTAGCCCCTATAAGGAGTTGCTCCCGAGAATGGATAATAGTTTTCCCCACTCCCCGAAGATGTAATGTCCAGTACCCACCTGTGAAGCTTGAACGTCTCCGTGGTGTACAACAGATACTTTGAGATATTCCTGCCGGTAATGTTCTGCAGGGTGTCCAGTGTTATCGTGACCAGTTCCTTGGGGTGCGATCCCGCTGCACCCCTGTCACACACATACGCAGTCCTGTTCTGTGAACACCGACACCCCCTACCCGTGTCTGTGTGAGTCACCGAGTGGGACACGTTCGAACTATTGGAATAAATAAACGACAGGTGCAAATTGGAAGGCTTAAAAAATTCGTCTGAGACTTCATCAATGGAGACTGAACACGACTGACTAAACATCTCCGCCAGCTGTTTCTTGGATGGTCTCTTTCCCAAGTTCTCTTTTATCGTGATGTTAGTCGATCGAAGGCAGCATGTTGCCCCCACCCCAGAGAGGAGGGTCAGCGTTTTGTCCAGTCGCGAAGCTAAGTGGTTCACTCCTTTAGCCTCGTTTGCAAACGGAATGTAGTTTGGTCGCGGGAACATGGACGGAGTTAATTCCAGAGGAGGTTGGTCAGGTGATTTGGGAAACGAGAGAGCCATTGTCATGGCAATGGTAATGAAAATAGCGGGCAGAAGAATCTGAGAAATGACTGCTTTGAAGTTACGGCGCGCATAATGAAATCGTTTGATTAACAGAGCGTAGAACTGCTGCAGCTTTAGACTAAAGCCGGTGAGAGTGCGAGTGCCAACACCTTGAAAGGCTACGTTCAATGGAGTCTGATCGGCTGAAAAAAAAGAAAGTGGAAAGTCCAGTCAATTTGTTTTCAATAACTACACTTAACCTTGGAAACTAGCAAGAATGTTGGAATTATTCCTGGAATATTACTACAACACAAGCCAGAAAACCAATAGGACGGAAAACGAATAAAAAGGATACGTTTTTAGGTGAACGTGTAACGCAGTGCCCAACGACATTTTATAACACCAGCTGTCTACAAGAACTTGAAACATTGCCGCACCAAAATGTCATGTTACGCTTATTGAAATGACTGAAAACACAACAGTGACTGATAAAAAAGTCATGAAAGCTACATTTAATTAAAAACATCAGGAATAATGAATGAGTTCGAGAATTTCAGTTCCAGGCTTTATTAAGTACAAACAAATATTATCTTTTCTCTATTTATATATGCATGTAATTAAGTACAAGGCGGATAAAGGTGTTGTTGTTGTTGCTGTATAGTTCTACCTAGAAAACGATTCGATACGATAAATCCTTTTGATATCTCATTTCATTTATAACTAAAAGACACCTCCAATACTTCTTCTAAATTTTCTTATCAAAAACACTGTAATATCCAGTCAAAGTAGTAGTTAAATTTAACTGACCATACTGACAGCTGGCCTCCTCTTGGATCTCCGGACACAGCAGCTGTTCTCTGGCGTCATACCGAACACTTGACATATCGCCTAGTTCCACTTCCCCTCCTACTGGAAAATCCGAGTCCCACTCGTCCGCTTGGTCGCCGCTGGCTCCAGCGCTTCCGGAATCACCTTGATTTGAGGTGTTTTCAGAGTTCGATGAGTTGAGATCTTCTGTCAGATGCAAGCAAACAGAAGGAAATTTAAAAAGTTATCAAACTGGAAAACTGAAAAGAAAAAAGGGGTAAAGGAAAAAAAAAAAGGAAAACAACCATGCGCATGTTTACAAACGCAGTTACAAGTTGAACTTTGCATCTGTTGAGCATTTCAAAAGCGCAACAAAATTGCCATGAAATCGTTGCACTTAAATTCGTCCATCGAAAATACAGCTCAAATCGCGTCATAAATGACATATAAACGACCAGGACTACCGCGCGGGAGGTCGCGGGTTCAAACCCCGGCCGGACCAACACTCAGGGTCTTTAAATAATTGAGGAGAAAGTGCTGCCTTTGTAATGACATCTGCAAATGGTTAGACTTTCTAGTCTTCTCGGATAAGGACGATAAACCGTAGGCCCCGTCTCACAACTCTTCATAAATGATTCTGTGGGACGTTAAAGAACCCACGCACTGTTCGAAAAGAGTAGGGGACGTAGTCCCCGGTGTGGTGGTCTATCTCTACTAGAATGTGGTTATCGGGAAGGGACTTGCAGTTACGGGCCTACAGTAATTGGCGCAAGCTGTTGCAGTGTCCCTGCCAGGTCTCTGGCGAAGCTAATAAAATAAAATAAAATAAAAATAGATTCAGACACTAGCAGTATCAGAAGCAGCAAGACCGGGCCAATGCGATAAATTGTTCCGCCACAAATTGTACGTACCGAGGGCCCCTCGGATACCACTGACTTGGTGAGCAGAGGTGTTCGCAAAAAAACAAGGCTTGCGTTTGTCTTACCTGACTCGTCTCGAGATGCGACGTCAGTCACCTTGAGGAAAACCTAAAACAGAGCAACATAAACAATAAATGAAAACAAAACAAATTAATGGTGCAAAATGGTTAAGAAACACAATAACCAACTCGCTTCTGTAACCTCGACAAGGTCACAGATCCATCCCTTACCTCCTCAAGTGCAGTGTCTGTCAGCCCAAAGCTGTCAATCCCAAGTTCACTTTTCTTCTTCTCGAGGTCACTGAAGAATATCTCAAAACCGCCTCGTTTAACAGAGTTATCTGGAAGGATGAACGTCAGTTCTTGTTGGGTATTCTGCTCCAGCTTGGCTGCTGCCACATGAGATCTGATGAAGTTTGTCACCTGCTTAACGTGATCTTCACCGCTGCTAGTTTGATCTGCAAGAAAAGAAGAATGTGCCACTATTCATACAGTTCCAGAACAACGAAATTCAAGGATGACTGTGAATATATTTAGTTCATATCAGTGAATTGCAGATTAAGGAATGAAGATATGAATGATCACCGCAGTTATGAACACCACTTAACCGGTAGTGAAAAAAAATTCAGGTTTCTACGGGTATCGAACCCATGACCTCTGCGATATCGGTGCAGTGCTCTACCAACTGAGCTAACAAGCCAACTGGGGGCTGGTCATTCTGTTGGTTCGTAATATACCCGTGAGTGATGAATATGTGAGAATGAATTTCAACTGCGGATAATAAAGAATGAATATGTGAGTGATCATCGCAATTATGAACACTACTTAAGTAGAAGTGAAAATTAAGCCTGAAAAAAAATCAGGCTTGTGCGGGATTCGAGCCCACGACCTCTGCGATACCGGTGCAGCGCTCTACCAACTGAGATAACGAGCCAACTGGGAGCTGGTCATCTTGTTGGTTCGTAATAAACCCTGAGTGATAAATAAATGACTGTGAATACATGAAATTCACATATTTGAACTGCGGATTAAGGAAAGAAGTTCAAGGACTAAAAATCAATTTTCAAGGACTACATGTAAATCTCATTTCTCGGAATGTCAAACATTTGTAAGTGGGCCTAAAACAAACATTGTTGGTCATTAAGTTTCAGGCACTACCCTCTTAGCGTACCGTTTATGGTGCGATAACATTATTATTTCCCCTTAGCAGTCTTTTACGGCATTTAACTTTGCAGTTAGTCAAATTTCAAGGACTTTGGCCGCATTGAAGGGAGTTTAAAGAGGACGCCCAAAATTGAAGAGCTTTTCAGTACTGCAAAAACCATGCACATTCGTAGTTCGCTAATTCTTTTAGGCGATCAAAACGGCCGTAAAAATAACGACACGACAAGGTCATGATTATCTCCGAGAAAACTGGCATGCTCTACTGTTTTCCGGCGATTATGAAAGCAGAGGCGAGATTGGCTATTCATAATTAGAAATACTTAAAACGCCAGGCGAACGGTGAGACATCTCGAGTGTTTCATTTTGCAAGATGACAAACAATTTAATGTGCACCCTGACCGCACCCTTGAGGTTATTGCCTGAAATATGCAGAGTGGAGTGTTGTAGAAATGGAATCTTGAAGCTGAATTAACAAGCAGCAATTTCAGTGTTTTTATTATCGTCCGAGTATCTGGCTCTTAACGTTATTGCCAATCCCAGCTTGCTCTGTCGTGGGGGGGGGATCGAGGGGAGGTTTGCAGGGGTGCAGGGTGTGCCCCCCCCCCGGGGGGGATGAACTACGCCCTTCTAATACAACAAGAAGTCTGCAAAAAAAGAAAAAGAAAGAAAAAAAAAAAAAAAAAAAGAAAGAGAAAGACAAACACTATTTGGTTCATTGTTGGTGTCAGTTATGTCATTCCTTAGAGGTGCACCCCCTCCCTAGAAACATACTGGACCCGCTCCTCTGTTGTTCCACTCACCAGGTTGCAGAGTGTTATCAGTCGCCGTCGTTCTACTGGTCTCCAGGCACTGACTCGATTCGGTGGCTGCCAAATGAACATTCACCAGGGACCCCTGGGGAGTTCTGTCTCGTTTTTTCACCAGGGTGAGGTGATAGCCATCTCCAAAGTGGCTTTTCAAGAAGAGTGGTGAACCTACGCAGCGGAGCTTCCCGTTTGAAACGATAGCAATGCGGTCTCCCAGCAAATCAGCCTCGTCCATGAAATGTGTGGAGAGCAAGATAGTTCGACCTGCAGTTCAACAACTGAATTCGTAAACTAATGGCCGGGGCGAAAAATTGAATTGAACTAAAAAAACACTACCGCCTTACTTGAGCATCGACTGAGTTGGTTTTCTCTTTTCATCAGAAAAACAAAGACAAAGACAAAAACAAAAACTGAAAAGCAATACCGATGCAAAATCTGTTTGGTTGTCGCTACAGTCAACTCTCTCTAATATATATATTAGACAACATAGGGATCAGTAACAGCTGTCCACTTAACATTGGTGGCCCTGTTAAGGCGAGTTCAACAACAGTAAAACGGCTGGCGTACGAAAGGGCCAACTTAAGATGTCCGATATAGTGGGGTGTCCACCTTGCAAAGGTGTCGGTAAAGATAGAGTTGACTGTACTTAGCTTTGACGAACGCGCAACAGTTTGAATTTTGAAGGAAGTAAGAAAACTAGAAACAGCTTTCGAACGTTTACGCTGGCGCTTGTATATAACACAAGCACGTTACTGTTTATGCTGTTAAAACTTGCATAAGATTTCATACAACAAAAAGAATGACAAAAAATTACTAGAATCCAAAACTGACTGACTCCAGTAGTGTATGTAGTTATTTATTCACTCCATACTAACCTTTTTTGTACTTAATTAGGAGGTCCCATATGGCCCTCCTGGCGTAAGGATCTACACCAGCAGTGGGCTCATCTAGGATAACAGTTCTTGAGCCCGCAGCAAAGGCCATTGCTACAGAGAGTTTTCTCTTCATGCCGCCACTCAGGGTCTCCACGGCGCAGTGCCGCTTGGTGGGCAGTCCTACGTCCATTACGAGCCTTTAGAACAAAAAGTAAATGTTAAACATTTTGTGAAAATTTTTGTTCTTTTGGGACTATTTATGCTACTTCAGAAGACGATTAAACTGCGATTGTACTCTTCTTTTTCTTGGCCAGATCCGGTTTTGGAAAAAACACGAAGTAGTTGTTCCCAGCACGATTAGGCTAACCGACTTCTCCTGTTACAGACCACTGAAAATGAGGAACTCCAAAACGAAACGATAGTACCATTCTTACACACAATTTGGATATCAACTAAAACACATCTGATCTCGACCCCGGTTTTTTCTCGTCAGACAAAAAAAAAAAAAAAGAAATGTGGCGATGAGGTATAACAAATCAAAAGCGATTTGCCAACAAAACAAATCAATACTCACTGGTCCATTTCTCTCTTCACATCCTTTTCCGGCATTCCTTTCATGCGCGCGTAGAACCATAAATGCTCATCCACTGTCATCCTATCAATGCCAAAGATCAAGTTAGGTTTATGCGTTCGTACAAACAAAATACAAGAAAACAAGCTGAAAAAGGTCTAACATTGAGCGTCATTACATCATTAATCAGTTTCGTCTAAAACGGTATCCATTTCAAAAGACATGCAATTTTCGATAGTGACATTTAACGGTTACAAACAGGATTGCATGTACCGAAGTACTGAAGTGTCATCCCAAAGAAAGTACATGATGAAGAGGGCAGGCTGCCATGGCGCTCAACCTTAAACTAATATCTATCAACACCCAATCGAAATGTAACTGACCTATCAAATAACACATTGTGCTGTGGACACATCCCCAGACTGCGCCGTATCTTTTCCATATCCATGCGGATATCACAGCCATAGATGTAAGCCGTGCCAGATGTGGGAGGGAACAGACCTGTCAGAATCGACATGGTGGTCGTCTTGCCAGCGCCGTTATGACCAAGGAACGAGGTGATCTGTCCCTCGTACAGGTTTAGTGTTAATCCATCCACTGCAAGTTTCTTTCCTTCCTTGTACACCTGTCACAACCAGTGAAACATTGCGGTGAGTCTACGTATCCTTCTACCCTTTAAGTCTCGATTTCAAAAGGCGCATTCCCGATATATCTTAACTATTCTCCACATATTTCCAATAGTGCTAGGTGGAGAATCCATGGCAAACTCAACGATGGTCTTTTCCTTCATTCTTATAACCTGCATGTGTGTGATCAAGTTGGGTCAAAGTAGGGAGAAATCACATTCTGATTACAGATGTGTCTTAAAGGTCATAGATTATTCGACAAGGGGCAAAGGAAAACGATAACGAGAAATGGGCTGGGAGTACATATGAGTGTCCCCACGCACAGGATCAATTTATCCTTTCTATCATTTCTCCACAGGGAAGCAATAACGTGGCCCAAACTTTCCGTTGGGCACAAGACGCGCAGCCTCAATGTTCATGAGCTGTGCTACTTCTTGAGGATAAGCTGTGAAACCACTCGAGATATCAACAAATCAGGGACCTTTAGCCTTGAGTACCAGTAGGTGATTGAGTGTAAGTATGATTCTCAAAGTCTAGTTTGCGTGCTTTAGATAATCACTTGTCAGACTAATCGTGTTTGTACACTCTCCTCATCTACTGCTAGGCAACATAAAGTGCCATAACTGTAGGGGTGTCACTGGTTTGAAACTGGAAAGTCGTACTCGTGCTCAAATATAACTGAGGTCTCTTGTGAAGGTTGTCGATGTGTTTTGGGGAAATGAATTCAGCGTTTGTTTTAATACGTTATACTCCTTTACGACGCTCATATGTATTGGCGTTTGCGACACTTGGTGCATCTGCCAGTTTTCAGTGACTTAGCATTTCCCTTCTGCAAACAATACTTGTTTAATCAAACCACCCTGGTATGCTAGTTTATATAATAACCAAATCAATGCGCGCGCTCTGATTGGTCAATCAGCTATGTTTTATTGTGCCCGTAAACTCATGGAAATTTCCCGCGTCTTCTGAATTATATAAAAGCAATAGACCACAATTTTTTTATGGTTTATAGGCTGATAAACCACTTTCACTCGCCTGCAGCTCGTGATTTAAGAATTCTTCGAGTGTTCTTCCAACATCCCGCGTGGTTTATCAGCCTATAAACCATAGAAACTTGTGGTCTATTGCTTAAATAACAACGAAAGCACTATTTTGCCAAAATCATTCCCATGAAGACATTTCTTTTGGAACTAACAGTTTGTCAGTGTAGACACCTCCCTGAATCTGTGGCTTTACCTTCTTTAGCTTCTCTATAGTGACACCCAGTGTCAAATGTATCGGCTCGCGTTCGTAGGCCAGCAGTCCTTGGGCCTGAGGCGCATCCTCCATCTCATCCGCTGTCATCATCTGGAATGCACTGCGGCTCATCTTAGGGCAAGCCTGCGTGTTATGGCCAAACCAGTAGGACGGCTGACAGATGAAGTACCACGGGCGAGGAAGCCCGTACGAACCCGGATGAACTGCTTCAATGTACCACACTAAAATGGCGTATATAACTGTATCCATCATCATACAATACAACACTGTCAGCAAGTTGAAATCATCTCCTTTGACCTGTAAAAAAAGAGAGATGCGCTTGGTGCGCTCAATTCTATATAACATGTTTTATACCCTTTTATATTTTACCTTAAACCCTGCGAGTGGATGGAAGATCTAAAGTTAAAAGGGACTTCAACAAAGTGATAATCGACTCTAGTAAGATACATACGGGACTCTTTCCCAGGTTGGACCACTGCACTCCGACTCCCTCCTCTTCGTAGATAGCAAAATACCTCGCTCCCAGGCCAAACGCAGACGTGGAGAGGAGACTGGCGGCCATTTTCTCTTTGCCGGACACATTCACGAACCCAGCCTCCTCTCGGATGGAGATGAACACGTAAGGGAGGTAGGTTAGAAATAGACGATGCCGCCACACGCTGAGGCGAGCTTGGCTTTGGAGAAAAATACAGAGATGAGGAAACAGAAGACAATGGTCACCACTGCAAACGCCATCAGGAACACCCACACAACCAACGGATCACTGTAGTACAATACCTTGCCATACTGTGGACAGAAAAATCGATTAGTATCAGAGTCAAAATTCCAACTATTCAATCAATTGTTATGAAACGTTCCCTTAAATGACTAAATTAAGCATGATCAGAACCTACAACAACAACAACAACAACAACAACACGTACACTTTCATGCCCGCTTCCCCTAAGTTTTGGATTCAATATTCAATCTTACAGAATTGCTTTCGGTATCAACAAGAAAATGAAGCTCCAAATGGATTTTCTTTTTCACCTTACAGGGCAACTGATGATCACTTCGATCTCTTTTTTCACCGCGAAAACACACGGTAGCCTCGCAGCTCCAGTAAGCTCTGTGGCGGGGATAGCGTCACAGCCCTATTGTTTTGGGGCTAGGGTCCATTGTTTCTGTTGTTTGTTCTATTGTCTCACCTGAAGGGTGGTCTCCAATTAGGTGAGACCTTGTAAGAGCTGCGAGGTGACACCAAAACACACGTACGCAAGTTCACATTTTCAGACAGGCATTAACTCGCATGAATCTTAAACACCCTACGTAAGGCAAGACAAATCAATCACCTTAAGGATAACAACCAACAGAGTGACAGTGATGGACATAACAACAAGCGACGTAATAAACCAGGCCACCCAGTGTACAGCATTAGACAAACCCATCATCTTCATCACTTCTTTCAGACCCCGTTCTTTCTCGTAAACGATGGCCTGCACAGCGAGCGCCACGGTGTAAATCCACGAAACTGTCATGCACAAGGGCATCATATGTTCGATGATGAACATAAAACTGCAACAACAAAGACAGTTTATGTAATGTTTAATAAATGAGCAGGAGTGTTTTATCGAGTTTTAAACACGAGGCGCAGCCGAGTGTTTTAGAACTTGATAAAACACGAATTGCGAATTTAATGAACGGCTTAAAAACTTTACCGTACATCTATCCATTCTTACACTAAAATTTAGATTTTGGGTTATTTTGGCCTAGAAAAATCGGGTGTAAAATTAATTTAGCCGTGTCTTTATCAGATATAAAGACTCTCATCAAAATTAATTTCTTTTGTATTTTCATCATTAATTATTAATGAGCTTTTTAAGGAAGATTAGACGTCTTTAGAGAGAAATCCTAAATTACATCAGTTTAAAGTATGTGTTGAGAGATACCGGTTGGACAGACGATAAGGAATATTTTTTTGATAAAAAAAATCCTTCTTTTCCTACGTAAATCATCTTGTTGCTTGGCTAACACGGTTACAGATCATCATTAACAAACGAAGGATCTTCGAAACTGAGTCTACTTAAGCCTCGTTTCCACTAAAAGACTTGGCCACTGCGCACACAATTGCAGAATAAATAAATAAACAACTCCACGGGAAAATTATACTCGATGATACCTTTACATTCATTGGTTACAATTTTGATTAATCAACATAATGAATACGGGCGATCATCGCACTTATGAACACTACTTGAGCAGCGATGAAAATAAAGCCTGAAAAAAAATATCAGACTTGTACGGGAGTCGAACCCACGACCTCTGCGATACCGGTGCAGTGCTCTACCGACTGGCTAACAAGCCAACTGGGAGCTGGTCATTTTGTTGGTTCGTAATATACCCGTGAGTGGTGAATATGTGAGAATGAATATATGAAAATCATATATTTGAACTGCGGAATAAAGAATGAAGATGTGAATGATTATCGCAGTTATGAACAGCACTTAGGCAGTAATGAGAATAAGGCCTGAAAAAATTCAAGCTTGTATGGGAGTCGAAGTCAAAACTAGTAGCCTGATATCTAATGCGAAATGAAGTCATCAGTAGCAACTAGAATACAAAGCATTGGAAGTAGTGGGCCTCAGCCTTACTTGTCTCTGACGTAGCATGGATATGGCATCTCATGTAGGTACACGGCAGGTTTAATCACATCTTTCCCAGCATGCAAATCGATAATGGCTCTTTCAATCTGATCCTGCAGCCATGTAAATCCTAGATCATAATACCGCTGATTCCAGCTCTGTGGGCCCGGCATCCAGTAAGGATCCCGGATGCTGTCAGTTGCAGGCGTGAAATACGATGCGTTCATTCTTATCTTGTATTTGACGTGCGGTGGCAGGCTGGCATTTGCCGTGATATTCAAGAACACAATCCCTGAAAGAAAATTCGTCAATAGCATTAACTTAGAGCGCGTCCTTTTGTGACTATAGTGGTTATATCTACAGTCCACTTTGGAAAAGAGCAGGAGCCTGGGAATGTGCATCTCAGTTAACTTTAACGTGCTCTCTTAACGCCTGTAAATGGAAACGCAATAGTGCTACAAGATTGTAGCGCGTCTTTTTGGTTTTCATTTCATGCACTAATCAGCTCTTTATTCAGCTTTTCTTCTCTTCTCTTCAACGTTGTTCTCGTTTTAATCGCAACGTTATTTTCTTTCCAACATAAGTTTTTTAGCAGTCTTTTATTTTTTCTTATTTCCTGGCCCGCCTAGATTAGCTATGCTACCTGCGGGTCATGTAATTCTGTATTCATTTAATATCGCGTCAATAAAAATCAACTTCAACTTCACGAGAGAGGAAACGCGTGATTACACACACTATTTCGCTCATGTCCTTGCGCGTTTCCTCCCACGCACGCGCCATTCTAACTCGTGTCCCAATGTTTCTCAAGTGCCTGCCACGCAGGTTGGTGCTGTTTTAAAATACACATCAACACTAACCTGCTACTACTTTGGAAGTGTCTCCTCTCTTTGAGTTATTCACATTAAGGGCAAAATTAAGCAAGGACTTCTCATCCTTGAAGCCTTTGAAGATATTAAGGTCGAGTTTTGAAGCCATCTCCAGCCACAGGCGCGCCACGCTGTCAATGGCGTCTAGCTGCTTGATCAGAGGATTGGTTTTGTCGCAACTCCGAGTCAGCAGCTCATCAAGACCTTGGTATTGTCTAAAAGGATAGGTAAAATAACATGTTATGGAGCTTGCTCAAGGTCCACACCTGAGGAGTACTGGCAAAGTTGCTGTTGTTATCTCCCCATAGTAATCGAACCGTCTAGTTCAAGACGTACTTTGATAATAAATTACAGCACACACAAGGATTGTCAGCACCCACAAATCAGGAGCCCATCCAAGGAGCGTACTGCTGCCATGTATTTCTGTCACGGCGTTTTCACAACTCTAGCAGTTTATTTTTAGATTGAATTTCTTGCAAATATCAGACTCCCGCGGGAGTCTACATGCAGAGCTTTAGTTTTTGTTAATTTAACGCCTGCGTCGCAAATAGAGTTGGGTGCTCAGGGACCTGGGGGCTAGTACCGCCGACCCAACCCAGGTCGGTAGAACACCCCATAGGCCTGTCCTACATACTCGCAACCCAGCCACAAGCCTCTCCCGCCACACCCAGCCTCAGACCAAGCACCTGTCACACTGAACTAGGAGTTCAATGGAGGAAAAAAATAAAATTGATGACGATGATGACGATAAAAACCAAAGGGAGACCACATGCAAAGACGCACGCATAAACTACAACGGAACCACCGCTGACCACTGGACGGCCTGAAGACATCAGACAAAAGCCAAGAAAATTAAAGAATGCACAAACAAGCCAGAAGGCTACAAGGCTGCCGGCAAACCACAATATACTGTACTAAAAAACGCTAATTCAAACGCTAATGCAACGCCACGCCACGCAACCCAATAACTGAGCAAACTTGCTCCAAGTCGCTAGCAAAGTTACATAGTTGCATTTAACCCCATTAAACCTATTGATTTGTGGCGCTCTCGTTGTTGTTGCCATTCTCATTGTCCTTTTTCATGGGTAAAGATAGTCTAAAAATTAGTATGGCAGTTTTACGTTCCTGATGATGGGCTCCTGACAAATTCACCTTTCCTTACGGTAGGGACCCTGGAACCCTTACAACAGACCACAGTCAGCTGTGTTGCAACCCTACTCCAGACCAGACACTCTTCCCTCTCCTACCAGCCAGACGTTAATGTGAACATGCCTTTTCCATATACCACAAACCGAATAACTCAGGGAACCAGTCAAAAGTTCCTTTTCATCGCACACCAGTATTCACATCCAAAGGGCTTTGCAATTTTTAAATCTGTCCACTGATGGAAAAATAACCTGCAGCGCTGGCTTCGAGACTGAGCGAAGCAATTACCATAGTAACCGAATCGTAGTACAGTATCATACGGTATTATCTGCACATGTTTAATTCTACCTGCTCTAAGACTGCAATAATTTATTGAAAAAAAAAAATTCAAAGAACCAATTATCCCACATACGGTAGAGTTTTGCCAGCTCCAAACTAAAAGGGATAGAAGCAAACATACGTTCGTGAATACTGTATGACAATACTTACTTAAGATTATCTGCAGGTCTGTAACCAGAAGCGTTGTATGCCAAATCATCATAATGCTGGAGACACTTATGATCGCTGTTCAGTATAAGTCCGAGGTAGTGTTGCGACTTGTTTTGCTGTAAAACTGCACGGATTGTCTGAGAAGTGTTCAACCAGTCTTCTGCCAGGTGCTGGAGTTTCTCTATGTCCGAAAATGTCCTGTTTGCCTGAAGGGAAAAAAGGAAATCCAGCGAATTATACAAAATGATTGTCGCAAGTTGAATCCTAGCCTCCCACGCAAACGTTTTTAGGGGAGTAGTATTTCAATTTAAAAATTTTCTTTAAAAAATTTAGTGAAATACGACTCCCCTAAAAACGACTGCGTGGGAGGTTTGTTGAATTTACGCTTGACAGAAATATGCTGACATCAACGTTTTCTTTTAAGTGCCTATGAAGTTAGTTTAATGGCCCATCTCCCCTGATCTTTTGTCATAGAAACAAAACCAGGGTTAGATCTATGTGTAGTCTCAAGGTGGTGAGTTATACCTCACCAAGGCCCAAGATTTTTCCTTTGAATCTCTGAATCCCGGTTTCCTGTCCAGAACATCAAGTTCAGAAGGATTTACAAGGGTTCCACACTTCATCGCACTCAAAACAAATAAAAAAAAAAAAGAAAACTTGATAATCTCTTTTCACTTTTCCTGGGTACCACGCGACCTACACACATTCACCAAAAAGGATAAATTCACCTTTTTGATGACTTCATCAGCTGCAGTCCCATTTGGAGAGTAGAGAATAGTTGGACTGTGAAGTAAGAGGTACAGCATCAACCTCATGGCCCTTGTTTTACAAGCTGTTGTGCGACAACGGTAGTCATACATGTGATTCACTACTCTCTTGGAGGGCTGATCCTCCGGATCAGGACCACACAAGATTGGCCCAAGATTCTTCCACATCTGGTGCAAGTATATTTTGTTCCTTTCTTCTCGAGACTTGTTCTGCAGCCCTTCAGTGAAGGAGAGGTTGAGGCGCAGCAATCGTGCCAGTTCCATTCCTTCTTGTACCAGGTGAACAAACTGAGTCAGGTTTTGCAGCTGAAAGTTGGAGCGGAAAAAAGGAAGCATTAAACGATCATTCAAGAACTAAAAGAAATAATTGTTACAAAGTACAATGTATATTATCTCTCAACGTCAGAGCAGATCATCATGACGAAGGGCTGATGCTTAAAATGTAAGCTTTCAAATTTCTTTACGGTTGCAAATTTCCCTCCTCAACCCAGCTCGTAACGTTAAAAATCGTTCTCACTCCACCTCCAATGATGCAGCACCAAAGTTTCTTTAGAAACTAAGCCCCCATTCTACTTTTGAGTACAGGTACATGTTCAGTTCCCAACATGCCGTTCGGCCAGAATGAAAATATAACTACCGGTAAATGCACTAAATGTATTTTTAAGGGCCAGCTCAGCAAAGTTTCAAACATGCACATTCTGAAATGACATGAGCCATTTGAAAGGAATTTGAAAGACTGGTGTACAACCAGTCAACTAGATTAGTGTGATTCATGTCTGAAGGGCAGCTCTGGCAAACAGAATTGAAAGTGCCCCAAGATAAGGAACACTCACATCTCCTCTGAGTTTTTCCATTGACTTGTTGTAGGCAATGTAGTCCTCCTGTGTGACATTGAGCTGAAAAACACATAAAGCAGTACAGTGCTGAGTATGAAGAACAAGCTTAAGGCTCAACAGGTTAAGTAACAATTTCTAACTTTTGAGGTAAAATTCTATGTTTGAGTGATGTGATGGTTGAGTGGACTAAGAGACAATGAAGCTATGGCTAAGGAAACCAAGACTAATGCGAGACCCCATCACAGCTACTCTCCACCCCTGGAAGCTCATTGCGCTGCCAGTGCAACCAGCCTTAAAAGGGTACAACTTTACAGCTTGTTTTAATGGACAACAAAAGGATGAACTTTTTGCCTTTCAAAAACCAGTAAAAAATGTTGCTTTTGTAACATGCCATACAGTTCTTGTACTGCCATATTATTTTCCTTTCATAGACCCCACCTGTGGCATTATTGTTGGTTTCTTGTTATTCTTGTTAAGTTATTCCTTTCTGGGGTGGGATATATTTTGCCCTTTGATACTTGGATGGGGAATTTATTCTATGGCAATTATTTTGTCTTTGTGTTGGATCAGCCCCCCTCTAACATACCATTCTTATTACACATACATTGTACATTTTTTCCCTTGGTTGTTTCCTAATTTTCTTTAAATTAAGTTTATTCTGATTTATTCTTGTCTGTGCTTGTTTGTTTGTTTTTTTTTTCTACTGCAATTAAATTGCAATAAATTAAAATACTGAGACAAAAAGTAAATTGATGGACATGGAACCAAAAGGTAAAGAAAAATTAAACTGAAATTAGTGGTTGCATGTAGAAGCTTGATACTTTCTAACCTTTTGCAAGGCAGCCTTGCGGTCTATGTGATTTTGAAAGTAATATGCCAACATCTGCGCCTGCTGGGGTGTCAAGTTACATAAATACTCCAGTGTTTCCTGTGGATAATAAAATATAAAATTAACATTACTCTCATTCTTCAGTAATCAAAATGCTATAACATGTGCAAACAGGAGATATTTGTTCATACATGTCCTTCAAAATGATAAGTTTAGACTGCAGGTTATAGAAGAATCTCATAAGTTTCCTAGGCTAACAGAAAGGCTACACTAAATTACATAATTGAAATATTATTTAAATTTACTTTAATCATGTCTAGCAACAACAACAAAAATAACACACAAACCTTTTGATTAGGTCCTTTGAACACCAAAATTCTCTGCAGCATGGTGGTATTGCATGAAGAAGAATTTAGTACCATATCAGCAGTTTCTGCAGGCTGGAGGAAAGCATTTATTGTCAAGTCTCATGTCATGTCATGTTTTAAATTCACAAGCCCTTCTTGGACAGCATCATTGCAGATACATCGTATTACAACAACAAAAAAACTGTCTATAAATCAGTAATATTAAATTTATCACATATTTCTGAGTGAGGTGTAGATCAAGCAGTAGCTCATGATAACAGAGTCTGCTTGTACTTTTTTTCTGTGGACGTTGCTGATGTTGGCTAGAGGCTTCACCTCTCACTAACTACATGTATTAGTCATTATAACCTAATAATGATTTTTCTATACCTTTCATTCAAATTGATAATAATAATAATAATAATAATAATAATAATAATAATAAATATAATTGATGGTAATTTTCATTTGTGTAGACTCATTCATTTGTGTTAAAGACACTGTCGTCAAATAGGTCATCTACGGGGCCCACAAAACTAGCTCAGCTTTTTTCTTTAGAGGGCAAATTTGTGTGCCAATTTAATGACTTTCATAAGAAAATTCCACAGACAATAACAAAAGTAATAGCATGCAGCTGTCTTATGACCATCAGTCTCGTATTGCAAATATAATCTTCTCAATACTAGTACATCATATTTTGAGCAAAGACATCAAATTTCTAAAAGGTAACCATGTTGCAATAAGTTGAAGTTATTAGAGTTTGTCTCAACCAACCAGTTTAGTGGTGATGTTGGTTGGTGCTTGAGGACTGACTGGAGGTGAGGTGGAGTGGCTGTAGGCATCATGCGACTCACAGCACTAAAGAGTAAGAGCCCCAGGAGACCAGTTCCAGGTGGGGCTGCTGGCTGTGAGGATCGCTGATCTCCACCAATTGAATCACTTCCTAAGTGACGCTGCCTTAAAATTTCCCTTCCATGCTCACTGACAAATTTCGTAAGCTGAAAATGAAAGTTGAACCATCAATAAATAATTGCCATTGGTATATTACAACCAGAGGATGGTGCTAGCAATTGTCTCCTAAAGCTCTGGATAGTATTTGCTATTCATTGCCAGACAGTGCCAGGAATTTGAGCACATTTTTTTTCTTCATTTGTCAAAAAACAGTGGTAGTGTATCTATTAGTTAATAAGCCATGAAATAAACACCAAAGTTAAAGTAAAGGTTCATTCCCTACTATACACATCAAGCAAGGGTCAAGCTACTCCTATCAACTCAAAAAAGATCTGCAAGGTGAAGTTGCTCTTATAGAATGCATTTATCATTTTCTCTGAAAGGGGATTTCCTACTATCAACAATGCTGCCCATTTTACTGATCCATCTTTTGTCAAAGTACACTTATAATATTCAACAATGTCATCTCTCTTTGAGTGTATAGAATGCTGCAGATCTTTTGTAGCTCTAAATAATAATATGAATGACTGTTGGCAGGGATATATGCAAAATGTATAGGGTAACAGAGGTCTCTAGCTACTCTGTTATAAACGCTCGTTTAGCTACAAGTTTCTCTCCGGTCAATAGCTTTCATGTCTTTATAAACATGATATCCAAGCACAGCTGATGGGAAAGCAAATCTTTCCATGTTGGTGAAATTATGTGACTCAGCCCAGACTTCCCTCTGTAAATGGCTGCATAGTTACTAAGCAAACATTTCATTTCAACTGTGGGCTTTAACAATGAACACAACTGTTGTCAGTCCCAAGAATTAGGGAAATCGATGAAAGATAAGCTTTTAAAAGGTATTTTAAGAGTTGACAAACTTCTTAAGGTCACTGCAAATACACATTAGATTTTGGCAAGTTTATCATGGTTTATCACAAACAATTGCGAACAAACAAACAACTTTGCCAGAGTGCTTTTTTCAAGTTTTTATTTTCTTCTCAAAATTTGGGGGTGCTGCTTATCTACAAGTACGACTTACACACAAGTTTTTATGGTATGTTGTTTTTTTCTATCAAAGAAATCAGGGACGTAACTTAAACTGTCTGTGGAAAAACCATGACCACTGCCGCTCATCACATCCCTGGCCAAAATTTGCTAAGGTGCTGATAATGTTGCAAGAAACAAGAAACTTAACTTAACATACAGTATCCCTGCACCCAGGTTTATACTGAGTGAGAACTGGCAAACAAAAATTGACTGTTAAATCCAAATGAATGAATAAATTATACATTGTAGCCTTGGCAGCTTCCATGTCACAGAAACCAGACATGTGCTGGCCATGTGGTCAATTGCTGCCTATGCACTGATTTTCTTTAATCTTTGCACCTGATTTTGTACAGCTGCAAGCAATTTGATTTTTAATTACAGGTTCCCTCTTCTGATCTGATATTACCTCTTTTGTATTTACTGTTGTGTTCAGAATCCCATCTGAAACTGATGGTGGAATTGATAAGTTCTGTAGAAACTGCTGCACTTCACTTGGGTCAGATAGAATTTCCCTTATTGTAAAGTCTATGGAGAGAAAGGTATTTATCTGTGAGTTTAATGAGTTGACAAAATGCACATGTCATCGGCTTCCCCATGGGGCCGACCCCCAGGCTAACCACTGTGGGGGATTGTAAAATCAGTCAAGCAAACTAGAGGAATTTCCCTGGATGATTGGGGAACCTCTTAAGACAAAATCCCCTGGGTGAGGTGTCTCTCAGCAGAAAATCTCTGTGACATCGTTTTCAAACTTGTGAATCCCCCCACCCCCTAATATTTGATCATAAAACAATGTCAAGATATTCCCCTACCTACGGGCAAAGAATCCCATCCATCTCCTTGTATTCCCCGACAAATCTCCTGCTTTACCAGGGGGTCAACCCCACGGGAAGCCAACAACATGTGCATAATGATAACAGAAATCCTAGCCTGCATACAGGCCATTCATTTGGGCAATTCAGAGAGGTTGGCGCTTGGTCAAATGCTAAGGGATTGGGTGAGCGAGGGAAAGAGAGCCTGCAGTGGTCTCTGTATGATTTGAGTATCTACGTTCAGATTCTGAACGTAAAATACTGATTGGCTAATTCGATAGCCTGTGGCGTGGACTTGTCACGAACATGGCAAAATTATCTCAAACATGTGAAGCTGAACCGAGTTTCAGTGAACGCAGAAAGTGAAGCTTTTCTGAGTAAAGCTATCTCAGCTTTGTCTTCAACAAAGAATGATCAAGGCCTTCTCAGTGAAAAGGATGTGATGGCCGTACTGCCTACAGCTGTTAGAACAAGTCTTGTGTTTCAAGTTTTTGCTCTGGTTAAATTGATGGATTCGGCTTCATCAAATGGCTGTGCCCTCGTTATTGTCTCTCACGCGAAAACATACACTAACGGATATCCGTCTGATCGGCAAGATGCACAGCTAGTCAATCATTGACAAACGGATTAGCCAAGCCATTTGAAACACTTATCAAGAGTGGTTGATACTTAAATATTGAAGGACAGAAAATGACTGGAATTTTGAAGGACACAAACAAGCAATTGCACTCTAAATGTTTACATTTAAAACAGCTACAGATCACTTTATTAAAGGATGCTGAATCCATGATCTGTTTGCTGGATAAACTGAGATGGAGTAGATGCCAAAAGTTTGCATGCCTCGAAATGAAACATCCATTCATATGGTCACACAGCACACATTTTGTCAGCTGAAGTTTTCTCGGAATTATTTTGCTCGAAGTGCAGCAGCTCAGGACAATATTGGCAAAAGATCCCAGAGATCCATATTTTGCATGATTACAAATTGCACGGTTGGATGAAAGGTGACCCAAAAGGTTATTCTGGTCATTTCTGATTGGTTCATTCCGCTTTGAAGATTTGACAGATTAGTCAAGCGGAAAAGGGGGCTGATCTCAAATCACACAGAGACTGTTGTATCAGGCTCTTCTTTTCCCTTGCTCGCCCCAATCCCGTAGCTTTTGACCCTGTGCCATTAATCGAGGCAAAAATCCTCTCTGTGTTGCCCAAATGAAGAGCCTGCGCCAGTTAAGGAGATACTGCAAGAAGCAAGGCATGACCAGTTTGTGTAAGGCCAAAGCTGCAACTACAAGTGACAGCAATGATGCCATGCTAAACATAAAACACATGCTAAGTCCTAGTACCGCTGACCGGTACTGGCGTGACTTCTTTCTTGTTTTCTTCACCTTTTTGTCAAGACAAAAGCTGAATATACATGAAGTGTAAGCAAGAAAACTGGAACCAAAAACCTAGTGGAAAGTACTTAAACGCATGACTGAAACTCTAAACAGTTTACAGTTCAGTGTCATAATCTACAAATCGCGCAGGGGGATGTCTGATGCGCGATGATCTCCGTAGACCAGGAGGGGAGGGTTTGCTGACATGACTGCCTTCTCCAAAGTGGGGGCCTCTGGGCAGGATGGCTGGGCAGCTGTGTCGTCCATGATATGGTCAGTAGGAAAGACAGGTGCTGGTGGTGTAACGCAAGGAGGAGTGTTACATAAATGCTGGGCTGAAGCAGAGATAGCATCAGGGATGTCAGGCAGCGAGGGTGGAGGGTGAGGTGTGGCATCAGGATCGTCTTCATCATCCGAGTCGTGTCCGCAACATGGGCAGCGAATACGTAAGGGGTCAGCCAAGTCCCAAGGGACCTTGAAGCAGTTAGATAGTTTGACATGGTATGAAGAGCTGCATAACTGGGATCCAATGAACTTTTTGATGTCACAGAACGGTGGATCTATGGCTACAACAAGGTATCAGTCGCAGGCTCGAGACTTATTCCGATCAGAATGAAGGTACACTAGGTCACCAACATTAACTAAAGGTGTATGATGCTTCTGCTTCACAGGGGCTTTGGAACGCTCACTGTGAGGGTGGTTGGATAGATGCTGCTCGTGTTGGAGAGCAATTAAATGGTCATCGGCAAGGGGTAACTGCTGGTTCCAAAACTGTCCCACTGTGTCCACATTTCTCGCAAGGATAGGCCACGTAAACGGATAAGAGAATTCAAGGCAGAAGTGGCTACAGCAAGAGTGAGGGGAGAAATGACTCCGCCTAAAGGCTCCTGACGGAGAAGTTCCGTTTCCAACTCCTGAACAGCTCTCTCAGCTACAGGGTTCTTGTTGGGATTTTTGGCCTGGCCAAGCTCAATTGTGATTTGTGCTTCTTTAAGAGTTGGTCATTGACTACAGCCTTAAAGCCAGGTGCAGGGTCAGTATGAATCACAGCAGGTGGACCATCCATGGGGGCGCATATCCAAGCAAAGCTTTATGATGGCATCGCTTAACGTTTGATGACACTTATCTTCAAGAGCACTGGAAGTGTAAGAGGTCACAGACTCGCAGAGGACAAAGATAAACTGGCGAGAGCGTTTGATGACATCTGCAGTGAAGGACCAACCAATAGTGTCAGGAGGTGGGGAAGTGGACGGGTCAATACGTGCAGTTGGGGAGCTTCGGATTGCCGCACAGGAGTGGCATCCATCAGAGACACGGGAGACGGCCTTGTCCAGATCGAGAGCGTACAGGTAGCATTTGATGTCCATCTTCAACTGGTGACAGGCTGGCTGGCTGAGTTGTATGTGGAGGGCAGTCAAAAGGCCATCCAAAGCTTGGTGTGGGACAATAATGCACTCTCTGGACGTTAACAAGGGTTCATGACACCATACAGCAAGGAGTTCATCATCTGTGACTGAAGCAACTTGCAAATACCGTTTATCATCCTTTATGTTTGTGAGCTTTTTGGAAGGTCTCGTACCCTGGATGAGGTGAGCATGTGTGCGGCAAAGGTCTGGGCACTCAGACTGAACAGCTATCCAGGCAGGCCAGCTGGTAAAGGGAAGGCGAACGTTGCCTTGGAGGATATCTTGAATGAAAACGGCACAAACAACAGAGTCCCTGGTTCTAGAGATGAAGGAGCACACCTGACGGGTCTCGTTTTCACAGGTAGAGGCGTTTCAGCTTGCAAAGTCTTCTGGGAGAATAGCAGTGCCGGAGACGTGCCTGACTGAAGCTTGTTAGTGGCTCACAACAGACAAGGAAGTGGATACAATAGGGCTGGCAGAGAACTCCCCGTGGCAGAGCTTCTCATACGCCTGAACGCACGGCTTACCAGCAGTAAGAATGGAGGCTTTCTTAACTGACTGAATAAGATAAGGGCTGAAGTGTTTAGTTGCAGCTGCAATGGAGAGGGCTTCTACCTCGCATGGAAGCCACGTTGTTTGGGAGCCTCGTAACTTGGCGCTGAAGAAGCCAGAGACATGTAACTTGTCTCTGCGCGTCACGTAGAGGGTGGCACTTATTCCAGGGTCCCTGACTGCTCTGTCAGTTGCAATCCATAGCTGGTCCTCAGGTCTGGGTAACGTGATGGTGAGTGCAGAAGAAAGAGCCGTCTGGACACGACGGAATGCGGTCCTTAGATCATCAGTCCAGTTAATGGATTCTTGAGAACGATAACTGGCTGTTACAGCATCCAGTGGAGCAAGGTAACCTGAGCATCCTGGAATGACACGGGAAAGGACTTTGTTAAGTGCCAATGAAAGATCTCAGTCGAGCGACGGTGTTCGGCTCAGGGTATGTGGCAAGGGTGTTAAGACGGTGGGGACTGGTGGAAAGGGAGCCAGCATTCCAGATCCAGCTGAGAATAGTGGTCTTGGGACTGATGATAGTTTTGTGGGCAGACAAACACAGGTTGCACTGGTGTAGGGCTTGTAGGACCCTCCGCCAGTTGTGGAGTAGCTCTTGGGGTGTGTTGCTGCCGCAGTACAGATCATCAGCAATTTTGGCCACAGATCCGTCTTGTAATAGTGGGCCAAGGACGAGGCACATACCCTCTTCTAGGGCAGTTTCCAAACATACCCATTGCGGAAGGAACATAGACCCATACCCCTTTAAACGGAGTGGCAACGCCACAATACTTCATGGACTCTTTAGCCAATGGTATTTGGTAAAAGGCACTTGTCAGGTCTGTGACGATGATATGTGACCACTGGGCAACACAACGCAGGGTGGAGTCAACGTCAGGCAGCAAAGATGGTTGGGGTTTAAAGTACCTGCCTACATCAGTGAAAGCAGTGACAAGATGGGAACCACCACTGGGCTTCTTTACAAGGAAAGAAGGGTTCAGGTATTCTACAGTGATACCAACATGAAGACACCAAGCTGCTCTAGGTGGTCAAACTTCTCTTGGAGTTCTACGAGCTTATCGCGGGCATACTGGGGGAGCCACTCTTTCTGCTGAGGAGGCTTGACGGGACCCATGTTGACCTTTGCTTGGTAAGGGCCTGCGGATCCATCGTAACCTGGAAACTGAGGGTCAAATACGGAGTTGTACTCTCTGAGCAGAGATTGAAAGTTCGCTCTGACAGCCTTAGGTAGAATACTGTCTGGGTCTACCTGGATGGATGTGGAGTGACTGACATGAGAGGGTGGTAATGGACGCTGAGTAGGAGAAGGGCGTGTCTGTGGCTCTTCTTTTGGTTCGAAGACAGGGGTGACCTGGCAGAAGTGTTCGTGCCGCTTAAGCGTTTGAGGCTCAGTTGACAGGTTTGGTATGCGTATTGCCCGCATAACACTGGAAACGACACTGGGCTGCGGCCACAGCTGGGATGACTTGAGATTATGTAAACTAGGTGCGTCAGTACGGGGCTCAAGTGCATACTCTGAATCAGGAGGAGCATCGTCTGGCAGCTGTACTTCCAAGAATTCTTCGGGCCAAACAGTCTTGGAAGGAGTAGGGGCACGAAGTACAAAAGCTCTGCAAATGGCTGGGAGGGAGCTGGGTGGAGCCTTGGACCCGTATGTGTAGATAGAGCCATTGCCAAGTAGCACCCTCTCCTGGCGGGTTGCACGGCAACGTTGTTTGCCTCCATAAAAGGGGTTCCAGCTAGCACTTCGACATCAAGATCCTCTACGACAAGACCTTCAAAGGAAAAGTCTGCGTTGTCATGGGTGAAGGTTGCCGTATCTCTCCGACCACCTGAAGTTGAGAAGAGCCATCTGCTTGTTGGACAGACTGGGCACTTGATATAATTGGACATCCAAGGTGTTTCGCGGTGGAGTGACGGATCATATTTCCAGTTGCTCCACTGTCAATGGTGACGTGCACAACACAATGACCATGAAAGACATCCATATAAGGAGATTGATGGGTCTGGACACGGTAGGCAACAACATCAGAGGTAGGCAAAGTGGTTTCAGGACAGGGTGGATCAGGATCAAGGTCAGTGTCTTGTTCATCATCTAGGATGCCGACGACCTGTCTCGCCTTTACCATGAAGCGCCTGTCATTGTCAGGGAGGAAGGTACACTGACTGAGGAAGTGGTTTGTGTTAGAGAGACCGGCTTGCTTGCACAATGGACAAACCTTGTCCTGACAGGGTTGTCTGATGGGGGGCATAGGGACACTCCTGCCGCTCGGACGGGCACGATGAAAATCATTGGCAACCGCAGCATGTAGAATTTTAGCGACATCAGAAGTGCGGATTTCCTCAAGGAGAGAATTAAGAGCCTGAGAGATCTCGGGCTTAATTGAGGCGAGGGTGCGGGAACTCAACTCTGCGCCGTAGCACTGCTTGACTAAACGAGGGAGACTGAGGTGAATGAGTCTCAGCCAAGTAAGGACGACAAAGTTTTCTAGGGTAGGAGTTAGTTCCTCATCCTCTGTAACATGTTCGCCATGGTGAGTTAAGCCGTTGGCGTGTAGTAAGGAATCTTCCACAAAATCCATAAGGCGTTGATACAGATCCTCAGGGTGCTCATCTGCTGCAAGGTGTATGTCAGAAAAATCGATAAATTGTGCGTCGGTGGCCTGGAAACCAAAGTGTTGGCGAACAGTTTGCCATATGTAATCAAGTGAGGTTGAATTTTTCACTAATAAAAGTGCTTCGCGAAATTATAGGGCAATAATTCTGGGTAGTGTTTTCACAGCGAAGGATACACTGTTTTGGCTCCTGCGGTCGAGGCTTAAAAGTGACTTTCTACAGTAAAAAGGGCGCTGCCACCATGCCAGTTAAGGAGATACTGCAAGAACCAAGGCACGACCAGTTCGTGTAAGGCTTTCATCAAAGTTGGAGAGCAACTAACAGCCAAGTGACAGTAACAATATGGCAGACACCATGCTGTGAATGCTGATAAAACGCATGCTAAGTCCTAGTACTGCTGACCGGTACTGGCGCTGTATGCAGGCTACAGAAATCCAGATGATGAGTGATGACGTTGATGATGATTACGACAGTTGCCATGATGATGATGATGATAATGGGAAATTTATAATTTGATGACATGAAACTAATAACAACAATGATGCCTATATTTTGCTGATGTTAAGGCCAGTGATGTTGGGCTGGTGATGACAGTGAAAATGATGATGATGACAAAACAACATTTTGATAGCAGTGGGGAAGATGAAGGAAGCAAGGTACTAGCCAGGTAAAAGATAAAGCTTATTGCATTAAAATGTGGAAGAAACTTAAAATTCAACAAAAAGTGGACTTACTGTCAACATTCTGCGCATGTGACAAAAACTTTCGAAAGTTCCTGTCAAAGTCTTGATAGTCTTGAGGAAGTGTTTTTAAGTCCTCTGCAGTTGACAGACCTGGCGATGACAAAATGTCTGCAAGGTGGTCCAAAACAGCACCAATACTACATGTACAAAGAAAACCAAGGTAAGAAAGTAATAAGAAACAATTTGCTTGAAATGATCTGAACCAATGCATGAGTTAGAGAAACCTGATAATCCACTTATAAGGACTACTCAAAATGAAATTCCTTTGTCTCCTAACCATAATTATTCATGATCATGAATAATTAGAGTTAGAAGACAAAGCAAATTGAGAATCAAACTACTTTAAGTTAAAATCATTTTGATCTGAATTTAATTTTTACCTGCAACAGCTACATTACTTAAGTTAATGCATGTGCACACAATTCAAAAACAGCCATATCTTGGGTTCTGATAGGTAAATTTAGATCTGTGAATAATACAATGTAGTCGAAAGAAATATTAAAAAATGTGGTTAAATAATCATGTGTGAAAAAAGCTATGGTTGAGTCACACTGTAACAGATATCAGATGTTTGGCTGAAGAGTGTATTTCAACTTCTTCATACACCTGTATATGTACGTCATGAAACAGCCTCTTTTTAGGTTGTCTCAAACCCACATGTAAGACCACTTCTGGGGATGATCTGAAGAAATCCCCTCCCCATTAGACTCGGCTAACTTGAATCATGCTAACAGAAAATAAAAAAAATGTGACCATCTATGGCTTAAATTTGCACCTGCAGTAGTTATCTCAGCTTACACCAGATAACATAGAACAATTTAGCATGCACAAATTTCATAAAGTTGTAAATAAGACTTTTAATCCATTATATTGTTAGCTTACAGGATCACCCTATAAAATCTGTTTCTAGTGTCTAATTAAGGAAAGGAATGCACTGAGAAAAAATACAGCACAATTGCAGGCAACTTTTAGGGTAAATGTAACTCATTAGACAGTGTAAAGCACAGAAATCTTTTATGTTATGGGAAAAGAACTACGGAGAACACTTGGTGAGTGATACAAGATATACAAGATCAGTTGGGAACTCATTAGATGGTGAAAAGCTGGGCTCAACTATCAGCTTCTCCTCAGGGAATAACACCTGTACCCAGACCACAGTATTGCAGCATTGTAGCACTTTCTTAAGAACTGCTGCACTAAAATAATATACATGTACAAGGGCCCTCAGGGCACAAAGGAGAAAAACAAGTTGCAACAATCACTCTGGACTAAAAGAAAGAAATTCTAAATCAGTCAAAAATTACTCCAAATTTTGTTTGAACCTCATTGAAAAGCAAGGAAAATGATGATTCATACAACAGGGCTTATGATTGGCTGGGCCTGTGACACATTAACAAATAAGCAGCCTTGTTATATTTGGGCAAGCACATTGCTGCAAATAGTGACTGCCACATTTGTTTTCAGTTTGCACATGTTTGGCGAGCCAGTTCATCTTTATTTGTGGAAAATCTAAAACAAACATGGAAACTTAACAACATAGTTTAATTTTAAAGTGAAAAAACATGGTTACATTTGAATGAAGACAACTCTGAACATGAAGAACCAACTAAAGAAAAACAAGAGAAGAGAAACGAGAAACCAAAGCAAACAAGAGTATTTCAAAGAATTCCACATAATGGCCTGCCCTCAGTCTCTTAAATGGACCACTTTTTTTTTAACTCTTTTCCAACAGGTTTACCAAATATGGTGCATTTTTGCACCCTGCCTTGAAAACCCACCACTTTCTCAAATCCCGGACTATGTTTGAAATGAACCATTATTATTGCCAAATAATCAGTTGTTTAGACTTAATCACCCTCTAAACTGGCCAAATCTCCTAATTTCCAATGAATATGACCTTTTATTCTGTTGCAAAACCAATCACGTCCCCGGACAACACCGTAAAATACGTAACTTTGTCTTGAAAATTTTAGGACAAAAATTCCTCTTAAAGCTAAAAGTCTACATTGCCAGCAAACTTAGACTCCACGTCGTATTATCTGTTCCACAATTTCCTGCTCACTTCTTTAGCACAGCGTGGATAAGGCGTTTGATTTCAATTGCTCCCACAGGTCTGTCATTTTCGCGTTTGTGACCCAAAGGAATTATGGGAAACTCTTGTATACCGGGTGAGTGAAAGTCCACCAATTTCCATTTCAGACATTTTTTATAAGTGTCGAGCCACCCAGTCCTGCTGACAAAATATTGCACCAATTGTGTTATTTACAAGTCAAAACTTGCCGAAATTGCCATGCCAGGTCCGGGAATCCACACACAAAACGACTTAAGACACAACTTCACTCCATGAATTGCCATCACTCGCTCGAATACTTTGAGCGGCCCACTTTGTGTGAAATTGCTTCTCACCTCTGTTTTCTTTCAAAGGATTGCCTCTACCCATAAATCCAGCTTTATGATCCCAGGCAGGGGGCTTCTGAGGTGGAAAATGGCTCGAAAAACACACTTATAAATCAAATAAGCAACGAATTGTAGCTGCAGTGTTCGTTTAGAAATAAACGACAGCTAGCATGACAAGCGTGACAACAAAGATAGAGCCTTCGGCGTTGTGGACCAGCGAAATCGCCGTGCTAACCCCTTATATAGAGTAGCCAGGTCGATTTGACCTCCTACCCTCCGAAAATTGCAAAAAAGGCGACCAAATTGACTGGTAGGGAAAGAGTTAAGAGCCACCCCAGGATGCAAAATTCTGCTGAGAACAAAAAATAAAATGTAACTTACTGAGCTACTCTACAGTAGCTCTGGCAAATTAAACAGGTTCCTACTGTATCTGCTTCCAGCCTCTGAATTCATGAATCTACTGTACCTTACTCAAAGCCATGAAAAATACCTTGCATTAGGATGTACTGGAAAGCCATGCTCATCTTTATCTTTATTATTACAGAACTGCTGAAGCAAAGGAATTATTCCTGATGAAGGCAGGGCCCGAACTGGAAATACCTCTGTACAAAAAAATCAAATATATTAAACATTATTTTTATTTCTTTCTCAGCTACTTGTGGATGTAAAAGTCAAACACAGAATCCAGGGGTTTCATTCTCTAAAGAAGCCGACAACTGGCAAAAATCACTGCCTACTTTGTCAGAATTTAACTCTTACCGTCGCCTACTTTGTCCGTATTTTCACTCAAATCATTTATTATTTAAACATTTCATAAAGTCACTGCCTACTTTAGTTAGCTCAGAAGGCTATTTCAAAACTTATTGAAACCCCTGAAAATCTCAAAGTTTTTGTTTATTTTCATTTTTCTGTTAATTTATTTTGTGTACTCTATCAGAAGTAAAGTTGAAATAATTTTGAGAAATGATAATAATTGAGGTATCAATGTATTCATGACAAATGACTTTTGTTGTGGTCTCAAAAAAACAACACAAATATAATTTATGATCCAGCTCACTGAATAAAAGGTCGGTGACAAGAACTTATCACAAGCAATGTTCAAATATCAGGGCAGAACAAGTTATTCTCACTAACGTAACAACAGTACGCTGAATATTGAAAGACAAGTTTGCCTTGGGTTACTTAAGGGTTAAGGCTACATTCCACAAATGAAGGAAATTCAAAGAGAAGGGGAAAAGGTATTAATATTCATTATTATATGACTGGCTCTCTCAGTGGTCAAGATGAATCAATTCTCCTGCTTTGATTGGCTACCCGTGAGGTCAAGATGGAGCCATCTTGACCGCTCGGGATAGCCCATTCGTCCCGCGTTTTACTGTCTTTTAATAGCGTCCTTTGAGTCACATAATAAATCCTTTATTGACTAAGCTTGTTCGGTCAAGATGGCGGGATATTAACCTCGTTCTTTTTTTGCGTGTTTATGGACCTCGACTTCATCTCGGTCCATAAACACGCAAAAAAAGAACTTGGCCAATATCCCTCCATCTCGACGGAACAAGCTTGGCCAATAACCCATATACATGACCCTTAGGAAAATTATATTACTACCATATGGCCATGTGAATACTATGGAATTTTGACTGAGCCAGAAAAATAAAGTGGACATGAAAAAGTTGTCTTGGGATAGCCTGGGGGTTTCAAGTTTTCATTACATAACAGGTAGCAATATTTAGACTATTTGGACTGTTTAAGGCCACATTCCACAAATGAAGGAAATCCAAAGAGAAGACAAAAACACCACCTAACCATTCAATATGGTTAGGGAAACTACACTAATGCCGGATCGCCATGTGGATAACATGGCATTTTAACCGAAACAAAAATAATAAAGCGGACAATGAAAAAGTTGTCTTGGGGGTAGCCTGGGGGATTCAACTTTTCATCACATAAAAGGTAGTCATTTAGACAGAGAAAATGAACAAAGCTGCACATATGGATAATTTTCATACACGTTCTATTTCTGCTTCATTACGCTTAAACGTGGGTGAAAATATTCCCTTCTGCATAAAAATTATGTGGTTTAACATCGGGTAAAATATCACACTTGACGTCACCAAACAGGGATATTTCGTGGTACACAAGCCGGACAAAATCTAATGTCGATCGATGTCTCACGTCCGAATAAAATCTGCCTAAAATGTAGCTTCGTTTCAGCCTATTTTATATGTCACGGGCTTAAAATCATCCAAGTTAAGATGAAGTTTATCGCACAATCTGCTCGACTGCAATATAAAAAAGCACCTTGTGTGATCGATTGTCAATGAAATTAACGCGCGCTAGTACTAAGTTTTGTTTTACCTACCTTCAGGAACGAAGTCGGACTCTCGTCTGAATCGAATGCCCATCAAAATAAGAAATAAAACAAGCGGCTTCAGAACTTCTATTAGAACAGCGAACTGAGGAGATAGAGAACGAGTTGAAAGAATTTTAGCTTGTACAAGAGATATGACGAAGCAGAGCAAGGGCGGCATGTAAAACTGAAATGTGCAGTGGGGACGAAGGCAACAAAAAAGTGGCGACAGCTGGTTACAAGAAGCATGATCTAATCACTCACCGGCGCTCGCTTCTTTAAGGTGAAGTTCTTCCAAAGTAAAAGCCTGAGCTGCAGTCCAAACCCCATGGCTGAATCGACCGGATCAGAACAAAATTTGTGCTCAGAATGCGTAACATGTAAATAAACAAAGAATAATTTTAGACCGAAGCAGCGAGGAGTTTAACATCACCTCCAGCGTCCTAAAGGCGACAGAAATCTGTAGCAATTTAGAGAAACAGTAGCGTTATCCTCTTGATACGGTACGAGGTACTAAAATAACCGGGATAAATGGGTACAAAATAAATTTCGGAAACCGGCTTGACCTCTGTCGATGAAATAAAGATACAATGGGGATCTGGAGAAGAATTTTATATTAAGTCACTCGTGTCCAGTCCCCGGTGAGACGGATAACAAATATGGCGACCGACCCATTTTCAGGGTCCTCGTTTTTTCGCCACTTACAATGCAGAGATCTGCACCAGTATTTAGAAAGTTTACCCTCGGGGATATTGGATAGGCTGTACAACCACCCAGCAATTTGTTTAGCTGTTTTCAGGTAACATCCTTGTTTATAAACTTCGCGTGTCACTTGTTGAATGAGGTACCGAGGACACATGGAACCGTGCCAGACTCGCACATTGTGAAAAATTGATTTTAACATGGAAATACGGTTCTTGGGATTACGCATGACGCTATGTCCATCACGTTTACGAGAAATATTCTTTCTTTTTCATATACAATAAGTTTAAGATAGTTCATCAAAGTCAGCCAAACAAGATGTGGGCAAGACTTCCACACAGCCCCATTCATTAATTATGTATACATTTTGTGATCCAAACTCTATTCGTGCTCGCCGTTTTTGGAACAGGGTTAATAGTATGGCAGTGATTGCATGTATAATTAACCTATGGGATAGCGTGCAGAAATCTTTCCAAGATGTGATGCAGATAGAATTATTGTTGGGGTTGATGAGGCCCTGTTAGGGTAAATTCTGACAGGTGACACGGCTCTGAAACGGCAACATGAAGGAAATGAAATGACGACAGATGATAAGACTGCTTCCGTGAAATAACAGCGAAATGGGCAGTGACATTGGCGATTTTAAATAATACAACGACCTGATGACATTCGGCAGAGAAGAAAGTCGAAAATGAGTGTATATTCGAAAGAAACAACCTCAGAAATGTTCCGAACTTAACAAAATTGCAACATCGACATCAGTGTCACTGCATAAAATTCTGACAGCAACATGCGACCCTTCTGAAATTGCGACATGTAAAGTTTGAAATTCAGACGGGGGACATAAAGACCCTCCCCCCCCCCCTAACAGGGGCCTCGTTGATTTGAACCATGTACAGAGCTGTACTGGCCCACATTTACTCAGTAATTGACCCCCTCCCCCACTGGCATTGATTTTGACTCTACAATGAGGTCCTGCCAGGGTAAATTCCAACAGGCGACATGGCCCAAAATGTAGCGACAGCACAGAAAATGAAATCCCGACAGGCAACATCATTCCCGGCGAAAATCTGACAGTGGCATCAAGGCCAAGAATTATCGATTTAAACACCGATTTGGAAGATTGTGAAATTCAGACAAGTGACACGGGACCCTCCCCTGGCAGTGCCTCTATAATCATTTCTTTTTTGTTTTAGAGAGTTACCAGAACTTGCCAAACAGTTTGTGATGAGGACTCTGTTTGCCGACCAGCCAGTACCAGAAACCTTGGTAGCTGCTTGGGTCAAAACTGATCATCAAAAGTAGGATAGCATGATACGTCTTTCATTGAATTCATCTTTTTACTACGTTTAAATTGAATATTGATAAGTACTGCAATAAATAGTTAAACAATGTTTTTTTATTTGGCATTTGCTGTAAGAGCAAATTGTGTTCATAGAGTGAGCTAACTCTGTTTACATTAATATTGTTTTAACATCACGGTCAAAGAGACAAAAAAAAAACAGAAATAAAGCAATAAAATAAATTTAACAAATCGAATGTGGTTTAGCGTTGTCTATACTCTTATCGACAATGATATTCGTCATCACAACGGTCAAAATGTTGTGGACTCACGAGGCGCAGCCGAGTGAGTCCACAGAAAATTTTGACCACTGTGATGACGAATATCGTTGTCGATAAGAGTATAGACAATGCTAAACCACATTCGATTTGTTTTTTACCGCAATATCAGCGTCAAAGAAAATGTTAATTTCAGAGCGTGAGCTGAAAAAAGCATTGTGCGACACGTTGACGCGAGCAGTGTTGTCTAGACTCTAATCGACAATGGCAAATTAGCCAATAAGATTGCGAGATGACTAGCAATTTTTTACCACAATTATTGTGGTGAAGTTAAAGATATTGTGCATCAAATGGGAACTCGGAAAAAAATCCGAGCCCCGAGTTCCCATTTGTTCTGAGTTCCCATTTGATGCACAATATCTTTAACTTCTCTTATATTTACTCGCTTTGGTGGTTAATTATTGTGGTAAAAAATAAAATAAATGAATTAATAGATAGATTCAATTACGATAAATGGTTTGATTGGAAGATAAAAGACTGAACAGCATAAAACAAATTTACATTAAGTCAAACTTCAATCAAATGGTGACGTACCCTTGTGGAGTCACTAATAAAAATGCTTCATCACTTTATATGGGATGACTGTCATTGTTTCAGTTATCTGCAAAAAGTAAGATGGGGGAGAGACCCACTTGGCAGAAATGGGCCACACAGCATGCAGCATGCACAGCATGCAGCATGCACAGCATGCAGTTGTCTTCAAGGAGTTCTCCTCTTGAGTTTTCTTTTGGAAACTAAATTTTGGGAGCACTCGACATCTGGGCAAGTGATATCCAGATTGCACTTGCCTGGATACATTTTCATTCACCAAATACCCTCCCCGCCAAGTCTAACCAAATAAAACAAATACAGGAAACAACTGTGCGGTTGTCATTAATTATTTCGCTATTGGGAGCTTTAGCAACAAGGACGGCAATGACAACGGGCAAGTAAGCTACAGTTTCCACTTGCCTGCCAGGCTTGACGCTTGCATTGGCAAGTGGGCAAGCGCTGATTTAAAACCCTGTTCACATTGCCTGATTTTGTTAAAATCCACTCATGAAGTTCGGTGATATATTATTTATTGGTATTACAGTTTCAGGGTATTTTCTCAGATGGTTTTGGTAATTTTGGACTTAGCAGAGCTCTGTGTGTGAAAGGCGTGCACACGTGCAGTATATGTAGCCCCATGAATGAAAAAAATTAGTAAAATTTTGGTTGTCACATACATTGTATGCATGCATTAACACCACAGGGCAACCAATAGACCCATTTGGCTAACTCAATGTTGTACCCAATTCAAATCTCCTGGGCTTAAGATTCTTTGTGTATTGTATTTGCATTATAATGTAGCATTCATATTTAAATGACTTGGAAATACCTGGAACAAAACGTTTTAATCCCAAAGGGTTTGAATTGGGTACAACATTGAGTAAGCCGAATGGGTCTATACAAATTGCACAGTCTCCCTTACCTTGCAGATACTGTAGTTTGGACTTACTTTGGTACTGCTTATTCCTATGGAATGTCACCATTCGGCAGTGAACTAGGGAATTGTTGTTTATATATGGTATCATGCAATATGTTGACTTATGTAAAATATGTTAGTAAGGAATAAATAATTGTACGTGTGCATGTAGTTGTGGCATTTTGGCAATGTTTGACTTACCGGTAATGTTACAGGGTTTGTCACTATTTTTTTCATGACAATGATGTTTCAGCCACCCACCAGTGCCCCTCTCAGAAAGTTGTGTTGACTTTTTCCAGATAATCTGCAATACATCAACTAGATACAGTGAATGTGGGACTTCATACTTATGAACATGAAATATGGGTTTTAGTGCACAATTTTGTATTAAACAGTTCAAACCAGACAAAACAGAAAATTAATACACCAGTCTTCTTATGCTTAAAAGGTCAAACAAAGCTGAACTCTGAACAGCACTTTTCACAGCATTGTAGTATTTGATATTGGAACTCAGTTACGCAGTTTATAACCCTGAGTCTTTAATTAACTGTTTCCAAAATGTAGCCAACTTTTCACAAGCAAAATGACCTTTGGGGCAAATATTTGCCTGTGTCCTATACTCACTTTATCTTGTCTGTGACAGATATTATGTAGGATCTGTGAATAGACTCAAGTCTCTAAGAATATGGAGGGAAGCAAGTGGAGGTGTTCCAAACAGACTTGAGATGAATGCAATCTTTCGCAGTAATCTCAAAATTGCTCTTTGTGGGGGGTAGGTATCTTGAAGAGTTTGGTTATTACAGTGGGGTTTAATTACAGTTCTGTTATATTACTTAGCCATGGGAATTTTTTTTAAATTATAACTTTGAACGAGCTTTTAACCTATTTTATAATAAATTTTTGATATAATGCACACTCTGATTGGTTAAAACAGCATACTTAATTAGAGTACAAATGCATGGCCAGCTACGGTCTCATGCCATTGAGTCAACCCAAGTGAAAACTGGCCGAACTATTTCCGAATTTTTCCCTCAGTTTTTATTTTGAGTCAGACGTCTTGTATGACCTAGGAAACAACTATGAAAATGAGCTGTTAGCCTAAATGGATTTGGAAGATGATTCTGCGAGTAACACCACAAATAACAGCATGATATTAATATCATGGATGTTTTCAGAATTAGAAGTTGCTGGAATTGTCCGAGTCATGCAGTGACAAGGGCAATTTCAGCAACTTCTGGAAATACAAGTGATATTAACCCTTAATTCTACAAGGACTCATTATTACGTGTTTAAAAAATAAGGGTCAAATTTTCTTAACACTGCTGGCTGAGGCAGGTTGAAAAACAGTCAGCGAAGTGAAGTAAAAACACTTTCCTTCGCAAGCCAAATAAACAATTCAACTACTTTTTAATTTAAGTCCAAAACGAGTTTAGATGATAATTTATTATTTACATCCAGTCGAGAGATAAATACGGGTTTCAGTCCTGAACAAAAGTAACAGAAATTAAAGCAAATGTTCAAAGCTTCAATTTATTTAATTCACCTGTTCTGTAAACTGAGATTTCCACCACTTGAAAATACACATCCACTTAAAAACAGGCATCTGTAAACGTAACAAATGGTTTGTCCAAATGGTTTCCACCAAGTTTGAGCTACTTGTTCCTCTCATTAATGGTAAAACTGTTCTGTGAACCTTTTTGGTGAGCTGCAAGATGCTGTGGTAAAGTAAAAACCCTTGAGGCGTTGAATGATTTTCTTTTTCAACCACACAATTCAGCTACGCTGGGCTCCATCCCAGTCGATCCAAGGTTTAAGCTTTTCATGAGAAACCTCTTTTGCTTTTCCTTTTATCACTCAATAATTCATCTTCCTGAGTATCTTTTCAAACTAGCCCCTGATCTTTATGGCTTTTTAGCGAATTGCAGCTGGATTTTACTAAACAATTTCCTTTTTGATCCCGATTTTAGAAAAACTACTTGCATTTTGATGGTTTCTGAACTTTGATGGTTGACATTTTGACAGGTCTGTTTTAACCAGTGACCAGTTCCCCATTGGCTTTTTAGCTCTGTTGGTAGAGCACTGCACCAGTATCCTGAAGGACACGGAATTTCTGTTTGCAACTGCTACAGTTGCATTTTCAACTGCATTGATCCTTCACAACTGTAATCCTTCACCTGTGGTTCAAATTAATACTGGTATGTGGCATGCATGTCGTCACATCTTACTAATTATATTCAATTCTCTTTTATTGTTAATTAGTGGAAATCCATGGATAGGATCAGGTGATCAGCCAGAGAAGGACAAACATGCACGAGACGTCTCATTCCTTGATAAGTACAGCATGGAAAGGTGGGAGGTATGTGTTTACTGGTTGTGCCAGCAAATGCTTGTTTGATCTCTTAAAACTTGTCTCCAGTTAACGACAGTAGCAAACCAAAGAAACACCACACCAGAGTCAGGAATGCAGTGTATAACACCAGCTGAAATAAGACAAAAATGTCATCAACCACACAGACACCATTGCTAATTATTTTCTTCTCTGTTTTGTCCTCCCACAGGCTGTTCTTCATTTCATGACTGGTTGTACTGCAACAGAGGAAACTGCAGCAGTTAGTCAGGATGTTGTTAAAGTGTTGGTTTTATCAGGACTCATGAAATGGTTCGTACTGAGTACACTGTAGATTGAAATTGCTGGATCAGTTTGTCACTTGTCTGGAATTACTGACCAGCAGCTATTGTAAATTGGGCCAGTTCTGCTGTTATGTATAAACAACTAAACACTGTAGCTGTAGAGAGAAAAACTGACATTTCGTGTCATCCAATGAAGCCATTGTCATTTTACTTGTTTATGTACAACAAAACCTTCATTGATAATAGTTCTGTCATTGTTTCTATTTAGTGAGACACCGGGTAGTAGGCCAGTCATAAGTCCTGCAGGATTTCAGTTTCTTTTGATGGACACAGCCTCGCAAGTGTGGTACTTCATTCTGCAATACCTTGAGACAGTTGAGGTAAAGACTTACCATTCTTTTGCAGGGATTAATAATCACTTTTTTTAAGTCTCAAATCTATTTAGCTGAGCATAGATGCTCTACTAATTGGGGAGACTAAATCAAATCAACTCTATAAAAAGATCAAATCAAGTGTTGGTTTTTGGGGAGAGGGGAAAACCAGAGTACCCCGAGAAAAACCTCTCGGAGCAGAGAAGAGAACCAACAAACCCAGCCCACTTATGATGCCAAGTTCGTGAATCGAACCCGGGCCACATTGGTGGAAGGCGAGCGCTTTCACCACTGTGCCAACCCTGCTCCCCTTAACAGTACTTAATTAAGCAATTTAAATGCCAGGAGAATTTTTTGAGGTATTTGTTTTTAATGTGAGTTTAATTCAGCTCGCTTTTCACCTGGGCCATTAGTCAACCTGAGAGAGTTTTGTATATTCAGCATATCAATGATGATCATGTATAGACTTCTTTCAGTTAGGTTAGCAGTGCAGGCTTTGTCTGTGTTATTGATGTATGATTAGTGATAATTGTCACTACCCAAGAGTTTCCCGCAAATCATCACCTGATACTCACATTCAATCTGTCTTTCCTCCCGTCCATCCCTCTTGCTTTCTTTCCTTTTCTTCTTGTGTTTCATTTATCCTGTCTTGCTCTCTTGCATTCTTCTCTAGGCTCGAGGCATGGATCTTGTGGAATGTCTTTCATTTCTGTTCCAGATTAGCTTTGCAACCCTTGGAAAGGTAACTTAAGTTAATGAATGATTTTCATCTTTAAGTTTGGAGAAATATACTTGACATACAGTTAGTCTTGTTTTAGTTGTGGTGACTACAGATAGGGAAAATAGGTAAGGTAAAGATGGACTTCAACACACACATCCACTTTTTGCCCAAGTCACTTCAAAGTCATCATCTTTATTAAATGGGCATCATCTCCATCATAATATTCATTGTCATCAGTAACTTCATTGTAAGCCTGTTGCATGCAAGTACACTGTACATTTGACTGAGGGCTAAATCTTGTTTTCAAGGACTATTCTACAGAAGGAATGAGCGAATCTCAATTTAAGTTTCTTCAACATCTGAGGGAGTTTGGCCTGGTGTTTCAAAGAAAGGTAACTACATTCAGCAGTGGTGGATTTTTGTCTCCATTCTTCACAGAGCCCTGTTTGGAAAAATGGAGGGAAAATGGAAGCAGGGAGAGCAGAACCTTTAACTAAACTCCTGTCTCTACTCTGCTTGAGAGAAAAAACAGAGCACAACAGAGGCCTCATCAGAGGAAAGAGATTTTCTGTTGTTGCTTGCCTGAGGCCTTCCAAGGGGTAGAGGTAGCAACCCTGGGGGCGGGGGGGGGGGGACTTGCATATGAAAGGGGTGGGGATGCTCGTTGGAAGTTTAGAATTAAACCCCTAAAGGAGACCGATCTGGGCGTGGCCCAAGCTTTTTTTGACCCCTAAAAGAGACCATGTTTAAACACAGACAAATGAAAAATACAGTGATTTTTAATGATGGCAAAGACATTATCATCTAATACTTTTACCCATAAGTAGTTTTTAAAAGCATCATCATAAATCTTCAGTTCATCATATTTGTGCAACCCTAAACGAGACCTTCACAGCTGAATATAATGGCGTTTTGCCCAGAACATCCTAATGCTGTGTTTACACTTGAGCATTTACTGAGGTAAACGTTTACTGACTAAACCTTAGTGCATTTCTACTGTGTTTATACTGGCTCAAATAACCAAGGTAAACCTGCCATCAATCACGATAACAATCAAACCGAATTGCCGGCAAATTCTAATAAAATCCATGCATAAAATGCCCGCGTTTATAGGAAGCTGCGGCTCTTGTAGTCCTCACGTTTTATTTTCTTGTTCTTGAACAGCAAACTCGGGTATCAAGATTTCAGTGGCTCTTATGTTTGCAGCACCTCGAGAAGTCGAGGCGAAACCGATTGATCAGATTGATTTTGCTTCAAATTGGTCATGGCAGAGAAACCATGCAATTCTAGTTTGAAACCCTTATCATGGAAATTTCGCTGAAAATTGGTGGAAAGAGAACTTCAGAATATCCAGCTGTACGCTTGATTACATTGTCCGAGTTGTTGGTCCGGATTTGCCATGATTCGTAGGTTGATCAAAAACAAACGTGAACGCGAAGTCGAGAAAACGTGATCGAATGAGACTGACACCACGGGATGTGAAATACCATGCGTCCACAAGCGGATATATCTGTCATCTCAACCTTGGTTACCGACCTAAACCATGCCTGATCACAGGGTTAATCGAACGTTTACCTTGGTTAACTTTCTATTGTCTCGGGCAGCGTTTACCATGGTATCAGTTGGTGTTTACACACGCAAAATATTTACCTAGGTAAGTAAACTCCAATACCTCGGTAAAATGCCCAAGTCTAAACACAGCATAAGTGAGACCAAAATCCGAAATTTACACCCCTAAGTGAGACCCCTTTCATTTGCGAGTCAGGGGTAACAAGCGACATAGATCCAAAAACAGGCAACAATTGTCTCCCAAAACACCAACAGAAATTGGCAGAAAACGCGCGACAATTTGTGACAGCGACAATTCTGGCTTTCCATTCCTCTTTGTTTTCTTTGTGACAGCGACATTTGTCCCTAACGAAAAAAGTGACAGACAGAGCCGTAAACAAGTGACAAAGCGACACCAGACCACTCCTTGGAATGCCTCTTGTGTCTCAGTCCTACATCTCCATATATACATCCCTTTTGATTTTCATAAGTTTAGTAACAGTACAGCAACTTTTTAAAAATGAATTTTAGTGAGGTGAATTGTGTTAAAAATATGTTGAATAATTGCAGAAACATTCTTTCCTGTTTTCCGATAATGGCTTCAGAATTTCTCCTCTTTTTTACCCTTGTGATTGACTGTATTCTTATACACAATTCATTATTTCTACTTTTGTCTCTTTCAGTCTTGTATTTATTATGACTGACAAATGTATGCTGGTATTCACTTTAACTATCTTGCAGCGTAAATCAAGAAGATATTATCCCACAAGACTAGCAATCAATCTTGCATCTGCAGGAGTAGGTAAGAAATCTGCCGCTCAGCTGAGTGAAACTCAGATCAGCCAAGCAAATTAAGCAGTGGGAGTATCACCAAGTTATTTTGTGCCCAAAGCCTGATCCTTTGTGTCTGAGAAGTTCTTTGTAGATGGTTGAGGCGCTACGCATTCGGAATGCTGTACATCAGCAACAGGCTGCAGCAATGCATCATTTTACTCACCCATATACTGTAATATTATTTCTTGGGTGACCATTTGTCTGCACTCAGTCTGAAGCAGGGTCCAGGAGGTAGATGAGCTGAAGATGTAGAAAGGACGAGGTTATGGTTTACAAAGAGTATCTTCTGCTCATGCAATGAAACAGTTCACTCATTTCTTTCTGGGAACACATGAACCCACAATTGACCTGCTCCCAACGTCAGTGGCTTCATAGCTCAGTTGGTTAGAGCATCACACCAGTAATCGCAAGGTCACGGGTTCAAACCCTGTTGAAGTCCTGAATTTTTTCAGGCTTC
This sequence comes from Pachyseris speciosa, assembly GCA_016490735.1. Classification (NCBI taxonomy): domain Eukaryota; kingdom Metazoa; phylum Cnidaria; class Anthozoa; order Scleractinia; family Pachyseridae; genus Pachyseris; species Pachyseris speciosa. The sequence continues at coordinate 242,023 of JAEMWC010000197.1, forward strand.
TTTTTGCAATTGCATAAATTGCGTTCACAACTGTGAGGATCATTCTTCATTTGATTTGAGTAAATAATATATTAAACATCTGACTTCAAGACAAATATTTCAAAAGGAGGGGAATACTTATTCAAAATATCTGTCTTGAAATTTTGATTCCATTTGCTAAATGGCAGGACAGCAAATTGTAGGAACTTGCTATGAAAAATAAAAGAGTTGTTTGAAAAATTTATGCAAGTGTAGACCATGCAAAATAGCCCTTTATTGAGAAGCTTAATTATATTTCCCACAGAGTACAGCGACAGTAGTGAGTACATTACACTCTTCATTCATATTACTGAAGTACATTCTGACTGACTGACTGTCAGATGAGTAAATTCATAGTGTGATTCTTTGATCTGATGCAGGGAGCGCAGCTGTTACTAATACAGATCAGAACGGGTTTATTGTTGTTGAAACAAATTATCGCCTTTATGCTTACACAGGTATGTTATTTAAACAACAGGAAGTTAAACTTGAATCAAATTACTAATTGCTGTATGAAGTGTATATGTCATATTTTTAAATTTCTTAAACTTTTTTTAAACATCATTACTTATATAATTTTTATTTCTTGTTTGCCATTAAATTGTAGTAAAGTAAATAAAATCCATTCAAAGTATGTTAAATACCGAGTGAAGCTTTGTCATAACATGTATTATTTAGTTTCTAAATCACCCAGGGCGGTAATTCACACAGTATATTCGTCTCTTTCCAATAGGTTCATCTCTTCAAGTAGCTCTCGTAGGATTGTTTTCAGAAATACTCTGCAGGTATACATGTCATTTTAAAATACTGAATACATTGCTTTGATCCGAGTGATTTTAGTTCGTTTATTAGATCTTGTGGCGTGCCCTAGGCTGGAGCTACAATCTTTGGTCACGAGTTCTAACAAAAAGTGCAGGCAAATGTTCGTGTGACCATTTATCGTAAGCTAAACGCTTGTAGCAAGAGCTATATGGTTTTCAGAAGTGGAAAGGGCGAGCTTAAGTCACCAAGAACACCAATTTTCAGCCCAATGTTGTACAACGGTGAGATTTTATAAAGGTTTGAATAGGTACACTGTAAGAAATTAGAAGGTTTTCTCTAGAGATGAGAAGGCATACCATCCAAATAAATTTTCATTGATCAATTCCTTAAAAAATGAGTGGCTACTATATTACAGTAAGGGATATGAAGAGCGTTCGAAAGTAACAAGCGCAATGAGCTCCAGAATCATATCACGGTGGTATGGGACGAGCCACATTTCCGACGTCTTCTCCTGTTGCTGCTACGACGACGGAGACGACGGCGACAAGAAAGAGAGCGTGAAGACAGACAGAGGTCCTGTTGGGTGAGAGATATTTTCCGAGGGAAAAAAGAACAAGGAGACTTTCATAATCTGGTTCGAGAACAGTTGCAACTAGCGGACCGAGAATTTTATTTCTTCTCACTAATCATGATTGCTAGTTCCGGTTAGATCTAAAGCAAAAGAAATATTTTTAAACTGGACGCTATTCACTTGAATTTCCGCGGGCGCCAAAAAACGGCTGTTTCCTTGTGCTTGTGCTTATGCTTATGAAGCCCCCGGTTTACACACTGGTTAACTCGACATAAGCATAAGCATAAGAAAATGGAAAAGATTCCTTTTTCTTATGCTTATGCTTATGTCGCTCACGGTTTACACTGCTTATGCTTATGCTAATGCTAATGCTAATGCTTATGCTTATGCTTATGCTTATGCTTATGCTTATGCTTATGCTTATGCTTATGCTTATGCTTATGCTTATGCTTATGCTTATGCTTATGCTTATGTCTATGCTTATGCTTATGTCACTGTGTAAACCAGCCTTAATCGGCCCTGAATCCGCAAGGGAGAGATTTTATGGGAATTTGAAATTTTGAAAATTTACGAGGATTTGAATGTATGAAAAATCATTGGAGCATGACTGCATATCAAGGGTTATAATTCCCATACAAATCCTTCTAATTTCAAACGGCCATAGATGTCCCCTCTCTTTTGAAATATATGCCTAGAGATTCAGTCCCTGCTAACTAATTTCTGTATGGTCTTTCTATTCGTTATACAATTCTCTCTTTTTCTCTGAAAAGTTGATCAGGTGACTTTTTTTAGGCCTATTTTGAATGTGCATCCTATCTGCGCGCCGGCCAGTCGATCAGAGACTTTAAGAATCGTACTATTTATCCTGCTCTAGGTTTCCAAACTTGTGCGTGGCTGTGCTGACAAGAGATAGCGTTCAACAGGTAGTACTGCATTTAAAATTGAACAGCTTTAATAGGCTCGATTTCCGCTGCTCAGTCGGGTCCGGATCATTGTTTTCCCGAGATAGCGGCTGGTAATCGAGCCAACAGCTTTAATTAAGTGCAGCATTTATTATCTCGGTACACAGATCACGCTGAGCCTTTTCACTTTGTTTTCTGCAGGCGTTAGCAAGTGGAATATCTGCCGAGCAGGTAATTTCTATCCAGAGTTACTTCCCTCAGGTTTCCAAAACGGAAGGCCATTGGATCCTTCTTTATGCAATTTTATTGGTCATGCACAATTTTTTGTGAGATCTGAAGTCTGAACGTTCTGTTTTAATTCATATATCATTCACACTTGTTTCTATACTGTTGGTGTCCTGAAGGACTTTAACGTCAGTCTTTTTTAGTAGTCCTTTTCCCCCTGATAAATCGTCTGTTGTCCGTCCACCTTAATCCACGGCGTTTCGTCCGTAAAACTGATAAAATGTTTTCTGTCCCCACTATCGTTTTCGCATCGTAACTATAACGCTTAAACGCTTAATGGCATGTTAGCGCATGCGCACAAGCTCATGTGGTAGTGATGTAGAAATCTTTTGAAAGAACTGAGACAAACTAAAGACAACGTTTGACCTGTTACAGATTCTTCATTTCTTGAGGACGAGGGCTCATCCAGAGATGCTAAAGAAGGTGATATAGTAGGAGTTATTAGTTGAACAATCCCGAAAACAGCTTCGAAGACTAGGGCTAATCTTACGCAACCTGTTATCTCCCCAGACCCCCATCATACCGCCGACCATAAGCGACCAGATCCGGCTATGGGAACTGGAGAGAAGCAGGATGAAGTTTACAGAAGGTATGAAAGCTGTGTAGTCTCTAATTTCGGAGATAAATTGTGGCACGAGAGAAATACACATGCGCGCGAAATTGCGAGGAGACGTCTCCTCGCAATTTTCTCGCCCGCGCGTGCCTTTCTCCCGCGTGACCAGTGACCAGGCTCCGCAGCCTTCCGCCGCCCCTTTCCCTCCCCCAGTCCCCCGCTAGGCTTGCTTCACCCGCCGATTTTTTTCGCCACGTTCCTTCTTTTCGCTCCTTGACCCCACTGCGGAGCCTGGGTCCCAGGCTATTAGAGACTACTCACAGTCTATGATCTCAGTTATTTATGTGTTTTCTCAGATTGACGACCAGCTTTCGTGTTTACAAAAATGGCAAGCAGAGAGAATTTCAAACTATACAAGAAGGCCTGGACCTATAGTTGTTCAAAGCAGACGCGACTTATTAGTTGCTTAAATAAAGTAAATTGATTAAAAAAATAGTTTTCCGAAATCCACTTCCTCGTCCAATCCCAAAGTTCCTCGTCCAATCAAAGTTCGTTAATTGAGACACGCAATCACTAGCTCACAGGAGTAAAAGTTACAGTACAAGGTAAAAAGAAAACAAATAAAAAAAAGAAGAAAAAACGGAGAGAACACATGGGATAGTGGTGTTTCGTGACCTGTTGAGGCGAATGCTGAAAATTTCTTTTAAATTTTAGAATTGCAGTGTACAGTAGTTTCTGTGACGAAAACCTGACACGCGAGAAAACAAAGGCAAAACATAAAGATCGAAAAGTAATACGGAACTAGTTGACGCAAGTTAAGGAACGGCGATTTTGGCAACAAGATTTAACAGGCTGCTTTATAGACTTACGTTTTTTTGCCAAAAGTGTTTTTATCTCTTGCCTTGATGGCATGTTTTGATTGCAAGAAACGAAGATAGTTTGGTAACGTCTCTTTCAGTTTATATTCCTCATATATATTGACAAATGAAACGAGTGCAGAATTGCACGATTGTTACCGAAGGTTTTGATCGGTCTTGTCCACTTACATGTTTTTGGATTGTGTCAGCTGTCAAGGATCACTTTATAACCTCTAACTCCTAGGCCATTATCTGCAATTAAAGCACTTAGCAGTGAATTTGTCTTTGCAAAATCCACGCGATGTAAGAGTTAACTTGTTTATATGGCTTACAGCAACTTTCATCTAACTATATCAGTACCAATAACAGCACTTATTTTATTTCGCAGGTGTACTGTACAACCAGTTCCTATCGCAAGCTGATTTTGAAACCTTGAGGAAGTATGCCGAGGTGAAGTTCTTGTGTTTGTTCGTTCTGCACGTAGCCTGCGTGCAGACGTCTCCTATTTCCTTTGTTGCACGCGTGCAACAAAGGTAAAAGGAGACCTGCACCATTAGGCTTGCCTGCACGCACAATATTGTTAAATATCGACCGGCTCGTTTACTCCGCTCATCTAATGGATTGCTTTTACAAGTTGCTTCTATTCATACTGTGGCTTAGGAACAATGCTCTTTTTCTTATTATGCACCGAAAATTTGGAACAGTTTACCTAATCATATTAAATACTCTGAGTCTGTTCCATTGTTAAGCATCGTTTGAAAACTTTTCTTTATTTCCAAATATTTATTGTAAATAGTTCATCTAAGATTTAGGTTAACATTGTAAGCGCATTGAGATTTCATTAAATGCGCCATAAAAACCTTTCATTATTAATAATAATATCTAGCAATGTCGGTAGTTCTTGTTACTCTGTTTGTTTCCTCAGGATCTTGGTGTTCTGATGTGGGCCAACTCGTCAAAGAGGGTAATTGTGGTCAGTCGCTCCGGTCATGACGAAGTCAAACGGTTTTGGAAAAGGCAAAAACAAAACGCGTGACACCGCACACACATGTGACGTGTGTTGGCGTGACAGGCTTTTAAGGACACGTGACTTCCGCGTGACGTATGCGAGTCAGACATGCGCTACATGAAACCGTTGCGCAGTCGAAATGGACCCCAATGTGTGGTGGAGGAAAATGCAAATGGCTCGCGAATGATGGTCATCATACGTGAATAATCATCGCAGTTATGAACACTACTTAAGCTTAAGCAGTAGTGAAAATAAGGCCTGAGAAAAATTCAGGCTAATTCAGGATTAGCCTCCTATGCAGACGCCTTTGGGCTTGTCACACGTTCCTCCGTAGACTGCGAGTAGTCTCTAATTTTAGCCTGCGTGGCTGGCAGTTTTGTCGGGGAGCGCTCGAGCGAGCGGCGACGCCGCGAGGAGAATGGGGTGGAGGGCGATGGATTGTGAAACGGGATAAATACACGCGCGCGGAGACTAATTTTCGGCGTCCCCCTCGCGTCGCGTCTCCTCGCCAATTCGCGCGCGTGCGTGTGTTTCTCCCGCCCGACAATCCATCGCCGAAATTTTTGGTTTTAACATGACGTCATAAAAAACTAAAATTCAAAATTAAACAGACTTTTGCATTTTTAGCTTCATCACGTAAAAGGCGTTTTAGAAATGTATCTGCTTGCATGTTTTCAGCTCGGTAGCTTGCTTTGTTTTGAAAATAGCGCAATTTGAATTTTAGATTTTATTACAGTGTGTGACATAAACATGTCTGTGAATGATATATGAAATGAATCATATATGAACTGCAGAAATGAAATCGAATGAAGAATGGACGCAATTTATGCAATTGCGAAAAGAAGCCTGAAAAAAATTCAGGACTTCAACGGGGTTTGAACCCGTGACCTCGCGATTACCGGTGCGATGCTCTAACCAACTGAGCTATGAAGCCACTGACGTTGGGAGCAGGTCAATTGTGGGTTCGAATGTTCCCGTGAAAACTGCGAGGATCATTCTTCATTTGATAAACATGTCTGCTCACAAGCATGTCACGTACATGAAAACATCGATTCCCCGTGTGTTTTTTTAGGTCTGAAAAGCCAACATGACAAGAGAAGCGTCTATGTGAATGTTTGCAAGCTCAAAACAGAGAAGAAAGCCTTTGAGATAGCAAAAGTAAATTCCAGATGTTTTCACTCCTTTCCGGCCGCCATATTTGTGCCCTCAGAGGGCACTAACATGGCGTGTCCATACTAAACTATAATTTTGAGTGGTAGATTTTGTCGAATAACTCGAGTACGGGATACCGCACAGCCCTGAGACTTTAGCATGTTGTTTGTTTATTACTATTCTACAATATTTCAATTTCTTGACTTTATCTATCGAATGGTTGATGATTTTATGTTTTTACTTGCGTGACTGAAAACCAAGAATTAGAGCCTACTCGCAGTCTAATTCCTCCCCCACGAACGTCTGCGCAACTGAACCGCCACTTTCGTTCGCGGTGGTTAGCCAATCATAGTTCGTCTTCCCATTTGTGGAAAGTAAGACTTCGAACCCGGGATTATTTTCCCAAACGATGCATGTGAATCGTTTGGCGGAATTTACTCCGCGGGTGTCGATTCCCATTCTTATGCAGCTCGTTATTGGCTGTCTGTTATGCAATAGGCTATCCGCCGGTAAACGGAAGTGGCAGTTCAGTTGAGCAGACGTTCGTGGGGGAGGAACGCGTGACAAGCACAAAGGAGGCTAGAACGGGATTGGAACCCAGGAAAGGTTAAGCGAAACACGGTCAACAGAAGGCAATTGACAATAAATAAAGAGAAAACAGAATTTTATATTTACATAAGATTATATTGTTCACATATTATAAATATACTTCAACTGGTCAAACCAAAACAAAACGAAGCAAGAAAAATTGCTAAACGTTCCATAATTCATTTTGCGAAAAAAAGACGCGCATATCAAGAAGCTGTAAGCCGATCAAAATTCTGGATGTTCTGATTGTTTTCACTTCTTTGAACATTTGTTTTGGATTAGGTATGTTCAGAAAGGGGATGAACGGTAATTTTGACATGTAAAATCTTGTCGAACAGTTTGTGAAGTCATTGTCATGGTGATTAACAATTTGAACGGAAAAAAGCAGTTCTGAATGTCCAAAGAATGCATTTCGTTGGAAGGTGTAATTTAATGGATTTACGGAGAATACCCGAAAACCGCCATTCTGCAGCAAATTTGATGGATACACTTTTGGGAGTTCTCGCGTGATTATGTTGCAATTAGACTGCAAAACAGCCGTTTTTTTGCGTTGGTCGAATGCTAGGGGGACGGTTTCGTCAAGCGAAAGGTTTGGAGCGAGGTTGAAAACGTAGAGTGAGATTGGGAGACACTGCAAAACAGTCATATTTTTGAGTTGGTCGAATGCGACGGGGGCAGTATCGTCAAGCGAAAGGTTTGGAGCGAAGTGCGTGTGAGGCTCGCGCGCAAAGCGAGCGCGAATTCGCGCATTCAGAAACCGTCTATTATATGTTGAAGACAAGAGCAGTTGACTGTTTCAAAGGAACGCACAAGTTTCAATATATGTAATACCGTTTTATTTGAACTGCAGGTGAAAGACCATGCATACCTATTATGAAATTTTGTGTTCGCAGATGGTTCACCTGCGTATACAACTGCGTTGCAACCTCGTTCCCAGGGTTCTCTCCTTGAGACGGGAAGGAGAGAACCCTGGGAATGAGTTTGTCTGCGTTGTATGATATATAGAATTTACGAGATATAAAACATGGTAGAATTTTCAGTGAACCGTAAACTCTCTCGCGTAAGACTCGTTCTCGCGCGTTGTAGAGTCATTTTGCTAACTCTTAGAGATCCAGTTGTAATCTGTACTTGAATTATTTTTAATTAATTTTCGTAATTTGTGTTATTTTCCTTGTGTTTTTAACATCCTTTTGACCCCGCCCGACTCGACTAGCGGCTGGGTACTTTGTATCTGCCAAACGTTGTTGTTGTTGCGTTGTTTTTTGTTAATCCATCGTTTCAATGAATGAATGAATGAAAATAAGTAATGGTGATAGGACTGAGTGGAGTCCAATTCGGTCTGTAATCATATGAGTGATTACAAAATCGGACGACTGCGCAGCGGGAGTCCGATTTGTTTATCACGAGTATGATTACAGACCTAATTGGACGACACGGAGTCTTATTACCAATTAATCATAAAAATTACAATTTCCGAGAAAAGAGGAAGAGCCAAGTTATAAAAGGGAAGGAAATTTTGCATTAAAAGACTGACAAAGGAAGGGTAAATTGTTTAATGTCGCTCTGAAATTGACTACGACAGGCTCCTGACTACGATCAAAATGTATAGTGATTGTAACCAAGGTTGTGATTGGTTGATTTAAACTACAACTTTGAATGTGATTGGCTTATTGAACTGTCCAATAACAAACTGTCCGATAACAACTTGGCAAGTGAATTAGTGGAAAATAGGAGTTTTTTAAACCAATCACAATCGAGGAAATTGTAATTTTTATGATTAAGTATGTTAACATCTCAAACCCCTGATAACCTCTTACCAACCCGTCAACAGCCTGTTGGCTGCAGAAGTCGTTCAGATTGTTCGTACGACTAACGTACTATCGCAAAACACGGACCTCCTCCTTTCTCGTAATCTTGCGTTCCTTGTTTACACGCAGGCGTGCGTAGCGTTCGAGCGATACAGGTGATGTTTATAATACACGGGACATCAAGCGCGCTCAACATATAACGCAAAATTTTTATTACAGCAACGCGTTTGCTGGTAGCCTGAGTACTGACGCCCCCTCCCTCAGAAAAAGATTTTTTTCTGAGGGGAGGGGGCGTCTGTACACGGGCTGCGCGTTTGCAAGGTTCTGTTTGTTGTGTCGTGTGTCAGGACAACTGTATTTTCCAATATTTATTTTGGCACGGCGTCACTTCTTCGGGGAATTATAAACATGGCTTATTTTAGTACTTTGTAATTCCCGAAAGACTGGAAGAGAGTTTGTTATTTCCTCGTCAGTTCGTCCATATTAATTCATCTGTTCTGCTGATTTCGCAAAATAAATCATGATTGGCTAATTTTGTTTACTAAATCTGGTCAGCCCTCGCGGGCGTTGAAAACATTCAGGCCAGTTATTCTTGGCACTGGCTTTTTTAATGTTCGTCCGATTTTAATTGAACCGTCGCGTCTTCTAGAATACAATGCAAGGATTAGCAAAGATGACGGCTAGATGCCCTTGATGTATCAGTTATGTTGTTTGTCGTGCCGCGCGAACTAATATCCCGACCATTTTTTACAACAGGAAATGCTGATATTTGTAATCTAAGGTTTCGCTGAAATTACTCACGTATATCCGACCACGTGTTTAAAGAATGCCAACATTCTTGCGAAGAATATAAACAAATTATTGTTTTCTTCGATAAACAAACTTGAAGTTTTGAAATGTTCTTTTTGAGAGCATTGGACTGGAATGTGAGGCAGGTGTGAAAAAAATGATTACATTTTTCCTCTCTTCTTTCCATTTTCCGAAACACAATTTGCCTTGCTAGATGTACATCAGGTCGAGTTGTCACTGTAAAACTGACTGCCGCAGAAATTTTAACAGAGGCAGCTCCAGTTTCCGCATGTCTAAGTTTCAAGTTTACATAGTTTATCAAGATCATTCGACTGTTTTCTGTATAACATATTGTCACAAGCTTTTGATAGACATTGTAGTCAAACTGTTCTTTTGTATCGTTTAATGCTCTCGTGCATTTAAACAACGTTCCTCTTTGTTCACTTAATTCAAAGATACCCTTTGTAGTGTCCAAAATGAAATTGTTTCGGATCCTGTTGCTTGCTTTGAGGGCCGTGTTTCAAAATTTCTGATGATAATTAGTATTTGATCGTTTTTTCTGTTGACATGGCCTTTCGGCCTTGTAATTAAGTAACGAATGAGAGGTGTCATAGCTTCACGTACTGAACATGGTAAATTCTAAAAAAAAAAGCCTTCGTTCCAAGAATGTCTTCGCACGTGAGACGGACCTATATCGCCGTGAAAATCACAATTTTAGGCTTATTCGTGCCCCGTTTTTCCCACATGAAAATAATACGTGACACTTTTCAAACTTGGAAAACTTCCTTTAATCTCGCCTCAAGCCACAGGCGTTGTTTGTTTTTTCAAGGTGTAATTATTAAAATTAGCCACTAATCAAACTCTCCATTGTTCCACTTGACAACCCACAAAAACCCTCGCCTCGCTTGCGCGTGCACAGTATTATGAATTTTTTCGTCGCGTAAAGATGTCGGGTCCATCAATGGATACAAGGCAAGTTGGAAGGCATGTTTTTCTTTTTTCTAAGAAAACCGGGCAGGAAGGTTCGCCTACAATTATTGCAAAGCCCGTGGACATAACACAGGATTTGCCGAGGGAATTTCTTCGCTATCTAAAAACGTTGTTCGATATTCTGGACGAAAAAGGCACCGGTTTTGTCAGGCTCGCTGACATTGAATCGCGCTGGCAAACTAAACAACATGGCTCAAATGGACTCAGCGAAGGAGTTATTGAAAGTTTGCGCAAAGTTACGCCGAAGAATGGTCTGTTGAGTTTTGAAAGACTTTGTACTGGTATGAAATTGGCTCTGAAAACGCAGCCGCGGACGCAAACTGGAAGCGTGAATGGGTATTCTGGTCATGGTCAGACGACCAAACGGTCAAGCTCTTTTCCTCAGTTGGACACCACGACAAAAGATTGGACCTCTGATTCCAGTGAAGATTCTTTTGCGGGCAGCGAAAAAAGAGAAAAAGTTCAAATAATTAAAAAATTAAGAGACTGGAAGGAGGAAAGCCAAGAGAAGCGCCGCTCTCAAAGTTCTACGATCAATAACATTGGAGGGAGTGATTGCAGCTCCGGAAGTGACAGTAAGTGTCTTTTATATTTATCCTTGCGGGCCGGGGAAAATTATTGTTCACGGTTTTATTCGGGAACTAAAATAGCCCATACACTTTGGTTTGTGGTCAAATTCTATCTAATTAAATGTTAGCTAAAACGAACCGAGACTCGTTGTTTTGAGAAGGTTTTTTAAAAAGTCTTATCTATGTTAATTGAAAATCGAAGACACGCTTAAACACAGCACGGATTAAGAAACCAGCGGGTGATTTAGCGATATGTTTACTCGCAGACTATGCGCCAAAGGTCGTCATCCATCATTAGAATTTAGGCGATTCGTGCTGTGCAATCAAATGAGCTACAAGAATCTTTTATTCGTTTGATAATAGTTGAAGTTATTTGATAAGTTTGTCTTTGAGTAATGGGAACCCTCTCATCTCAAGTATTTTGTTTTTGAGAACGCATTTGCTTAATTAAACGGGGATTTCGTTTGACGAAGATTAATTAATTAATAATAATAATAATAATCTTTATTTGCTTTTGTCAATGCATACATTTTTTTTATTACAATCTAGAAAATTTACACAATATGATTAATTCAAACTAAATAAAGACAATGGGCAAGCTAGGAAGCTAAATAAACCAGTTGGTTTTCTTGTGAGCTCCCTGAACAATTTAGGTTCTAAGTGGCAGGTAATGCTTGGAAAGTTTGAAAATTGGTCCACTAATCAAAGCAAAGCGTGTTGTATGTCACTGTTATGTTACTCAAACTCTCAGGGGATTAAAAAAGGTTCCAGGTGGTATTCCGAAATTTGTCCTGCATGGTGGGGCTTTTTGGAATTGACTGATACATTATCATAATTGTCTCCCCACAGACTTGACGTAAATCATTGCTTGTGCACCCAATCTTCAAACCAAGGAGCTATTCCTTTACTTTGAAGATTTCAAAAATTGTTATGAGCTATTTTTGCAAGTTCTACAGCTCAGCAGTTTTAGTGCCTCCTCCACCATAAATATTGGCCCTAAAACAAGCAATAAATTTGAATTTAGTGGACGGCAAAATTGTTTAACCCTTTAAAAGTCCTGACACTGCCTCCTTATGATGATAAATTATAAAGGACATAGTCAGCAAAGATTAAATATATCAGTGTTTAAACAAATTCTTTCAACTTATACTAAAGAAAACATTGATAAGAGTAAGGAAGATATGCATGGCAGTATCAGGGACTTCAAGGTGTAAGAAAAATCTTTCTGGATCCATCTACTATGCAAGAACATTGCAATAGTGAGATACTGCCTGTGTACTATTGCCTTCACGGTCTGTCTCCTCTCAAGTTAGTAGGGATGTCTTTGTGTGTACTTCCTGCTCACTATTCCCTTTTGAATATTAATTTTGGAGGTCTGTTTCCATACCTTTGGTCTCATTTACCCCTCGTTTGAGCCAGGTAACAAACCCACATCCCATCCACTCCCACAAATCTAGCACAACCCTGGAGTAACAAGACTGGAAGGGAATTATTCGTTCATTGTTAAGATATACATAATGTTCATAGCTGCCCGGCAAAAGCATACCTTTCTAATAAGATTATTTTCGATGCTATGCTATATACAAAAATATATCTGGCTATATGTATATTAATAATAAGCAAACAGTGACAATTCATTCTTCAAACTTCAGCATCTGAAGCAAAGAGACGACTTCAGACACTTACATGTAACAGCAGAAACAGGGTCTCAAAACAGGTTGGAGAGAATGAAGAAGGGAATATCTTCTCTCTTATTCAAGTGTACTTCCATCTGCTTGAACGTGAAATATGTCTGATTGTGGATGTTGCAACGCCATAAATGCTGCCTTCGTGCTTGTGATATTAAAATACAGGGTTCGTACTCTTTGTTGGACTAAAAATTCAAGGACTTTTGAAGGACATTCCAGGGCATAAAACAAATTTTTCAAGCACTCCATGTAGTAAAAAAAATGCCTTTAGAATGTGATACTAGACGATCGGGTTTAAGGGATAACTGCCAGATTTGTTCAAGTCTAAGTCTTTTCTAGTTCTTCCACTAAGTGGAAACAGTAAAACAGCAAATTTCAAGGTTTTTCAAGGACCCAATGTACTTTTCACTGACTTTCAAGGCCTTGAATTTTGATTTTCAAATTCAAGCACTTTCAAGGAATTTCAAGGTGCGTGCGAACCCTGAAAATACCCTCACTGTCATTGTGTAGTTCCAGAAAATATCCATACCCCCACCACAGAAGGTCAACGGAAATTCCGAGGGGGAGGGGGGTTCAATGGTAGAAATTTCCGAGGGGTTTGGGGTCGACACGACCTTGTTTTTTCCAGGGGGTAAATCATTGAGAAAGAATCGCTTCACGGTACACTTGAACTTGAGAAACTCAAGAAGGAATACTTACGTACACTGTAAATAAGTATATCTCCAGTCCACTCGAATGTTATATTTTAACATGATTGTCTTTTTTCCTTTTTCTATATTTGAGTTTGCATTTATTTTTAAAGAATGATGGCTATTCCAGTTGAAAAGAAACCAAACAGAAATCAGAGCAAGTTGAGTGATACAAAATGGCCGACTCTCGTCCCCAGATCTCCGTCTTGGTGTCTCGTTCCAGTCCTCCTCAAATGGCCAACGCCCATATCAGGAGAATTGGCCATGTTCTAAATGATTAAGGGCCTGGGAACAAGGTTTTAAAATTTATCGATTGGAAAAAATTGTTTCCACTGCATGAAAGAGCATCTCAAAAATGGTCACCTAACCAACTTTGACGCTGTTCAGTTGAATTGGAGCTGAAACAAAAGCTTTTGAAAGTTGTGAAAATTAGAGACTTTGTATGGTTTGGAGGGACACACTTTCCGAAACAGAGACATTTGTATGGGATTTTTTAAGTTTTAAATGCATGTTATCTGGCGGCTTTTCAACCAAACATACTCAAACTTGCTGAAACTGCTTGTTTTGAGACACCCTTTCTTGTGAGAATTGATTTAGTTCAATTTCATTGATTTTCAATGAAATTTGGATTCATTCCCAGTCCCTTACTCGTTTACAACGTGGCCAATTATGTCTGTTCAATAGAGGATAATAATGTTTTGGCTGGAATTTTTGTGTACAATAAAGGTAAAATGAATGCCTATTATTTTTGGAGGGACAAAACTGCTGTTAGAATTTTATCGTATGGCGTTCTTGTTGGCGTCGCCATGGACCTTTTATGCAGATTATCGAACTTCAGCTTGGCTTCCCAGCTAGTATGGACTTAGACTACATGTGAGCACTTTTGACAATGATGGCACGTCTTCAACGGTTATCTATTTAAAGAAAAGATGGTAACTGACTTCTTTCGCTGCAAGACAAGTATCAGTGGTAAAAAACTGAATTAGACGGAAGGAATAATTAATTACTTGGCATTTTCAGCTTTTAGTTTCATTGGACGTTTCACCAAGTTTATACATAATTTGTAACACTCATACTCTAGTGTACACACTTATAAAAGAGCTTTAAAATTTTAAAATCAAAACCCATTTGCGATGTTGGATAAAAAAAAGTTGTTTTGATCTTTGCTAAATTGTCACGTCCGTGAAAATATTTGCATACATGACAGGAACTTACGATGACTGTGATATCGGTAACTTCTTCCGAACACTGGAAGAAACAACATTTCCTAGAAACTACAACATATCCTCCAGTAAATTTATAACTAACAACATTCAAACGAAAAACATTTAGGCTTCCAAACGAAGAATAATTCTAGCCGAAGAAGAGCTATGTGTCCGATTTGGCTTGACTGGCGAAGGTCACACATGCATTTCACGCTCTACATACATACACATACATACATACATACTTTATTTGGTCTCACAGGTTAAAAGAATGGCAGCCATTGGCTGATGTGGACCTACGTTACTAATTTACATATTTACAATTCAAGTGCTACAATTACAAACAGATTGATATATCCAATCACGTAACCGACTCAATCATCCTTTTTCAACTAAGAAATGACTTAAAATTTATGAAGTGGTTTTTTTATAATTTTGGAAATTCCTGGGGGTAGGGAGGGTATTTGATGACCCCCTGGAATGGAAATTCCTGGGGGGAGGGGAGGTGCAAAACAAACAAACCTTCTGTGGTGGGGGTATGGATATTTTCTGGAACTACACATTATCAAAATATAAAAATAATAATGGTGGTGGCAATCTTTAGGTCCTTCATCAACCAGTGGAAGCCCAATAAGAAAATCCAACTCGACAACTAAAGTCTATTTTGTGGGCAAGGAGGAGAGTGTGACTGCACGGACAAATGGACATCATGCCAAACCTCTTAGTCCTTCAGAAAGTCAGACGTTTGACAAGGTACAGGATAGTTATAATTGAATATTTTATTGCTTGTTTGCTGTCTTTTTATCCATGATAATGTGGTTATATTAAGAGAGAGGTATTAGTTGCCAATATACATGGCAGTTGTATCAGATAAAATGGAGGATATTGTTCTATAATGATTAGAGGTTCAAAAGCACTTGATTTTTATGTTGCTGTCTTTTGAACAAAGACAACTAACAACCACAAGCCAAGTATAACTAATGGCCTGCCAAACAGGCATGTAATGGGGAACGGCAAGGGAGAATTTGGGTGTGTGAGTACGTGAACAGTGTGTAGCAGTAGCGTCACTGCAGACATTCTTTACCCTCCCTCCTCATGTGCCCTTTGCATTCTCACGTGCCCCAATTCCCCCTTCCCCCTTTGAGCGCATGCCACACAGCCTGAATACGACTGAAAAGTAGTTATTTAGATTCTTATTAAAAAAAGAAAACAACCTTGACACTAGCGTGGGGCATTATCAATTCAAACATTAAATATATGGAACCAAGGAGAATAAGTACTTCCTCTGTGTGTTGTCTCTTTTAGTTTTTCAATGAATTCTCATATACAACTGTACAAATAATATTATGTGATTACATCTTTTTTTACATCACATATTTACCTTGAGAAGGGAATACAGTATAGGTGATTAATCAGCAGACAACTTTTCTGGAATGTTAAATATTTTGTCTTGTTCACCACTGATCATCTACTGGCTATTCACTGATCAAACATGTCAGCTGTCTTCAGTAAGAAAGGTTTTCTGAAGGGCATTCAATGGTGCAGAAATCTTCTACATGAAGATTTTTTTTTTCATTTTTGAGCAAAAACTGAGTTTTTCAATATAATTCCAGTGACAATAATAGCCACTTTTTACACATTGATTTTACTGATTACTATTGCTGTTAATGTTGTTTTGTGGTGGGAAAGGGTTTTTAACAGATTGTTTTGGTAGTCAGTTGTCCAGACTGGTGTCTCAATCAATACAACTTGTATATTGAACAGTTCATTTATTGTTGTTACCGGTATTCTGATAGTAATGCTGGTGCAGCATAACAGTATGAGGTTTAGAAAAATAGGTTGGTTACCATAAAAATTGTTGAAAAGGAAACTCATGCTACATTAAATTTAATGTACAGTAAGTCCTGTAAGTCCCCTTCCCCGTACCCCTTCCCCCCAAATAAAACACCACCTCAAGGTCATTTCAGTGTTTGACAGATCAACATCAGTTCCTAAGTGCTTCTTCAGTCATATTTATGTCATCAGATTGAAATTTCAGAGAAGCTAGCATGAGCGTTTTCTAGAACAACATGCACTAGAACTGAAATTTGGCAAAGGTACTGACTTACTGCTGGATACATACAGCTAACTCAGAGAAGCATATTGTAGATTTCTCATTCATTTAGGTTTGTCACTCTAGTGAGTGAAGCTTTTTATGTTTTATGCATTTGCCTTGAAAGTTCTCAAAATTGCAAGGTTCATGTCCCCCTTAATCTTGGAAGGAGGGACCCGCAATAATTTTGAGAGTGAGACTTCACTCCACTTCACTTTTTTTAAGATGCTGCCTTGTTACATAACAATGTACATGCACCAATAGGTTCTTTCTTGTAGTGAGCCATTTCTTGTTTATACCATGGCTGCCTCTTCAGAGTGACCTATCGTGATATCTTTATTTCCCACACACTGGGTTAATTACGTCACCTTCGTTAAATAAAGAATATTGTATTGTATTGTATATTGTACACTGGCTGTTTTAATGTGTCAGAGGGTTAGACGTGATTTGATGCTACTCTGGTTTGAAGATTGATGAATTTAATTTAAAAAGTTTCAATAATTGAAATGCTGGGTCCTGAATTACAGCATTTTGACATTCCTGTCTGGTGTCTTCATCAGGGGTGATCTACAGTAATGTTGCAAGAAGGATCCTAACAATGTAGGATGATGAAGACACCAGACAGGAGTGTTGAAACATTGGGTTGTGAATTGTAACTTTTTAAGTTGCATTCATCATTCTTCAAACCAGAGTAGCATCAAACCATGTTCGATTGTCCACCTGGTTGAACATACCATGTCAGAGGGTTGTTGTTTAGTTTCCTGTTAAATGCCTGTTCTCTGATGTTCTTATTAGTACATGCTGTAAGTGGATGAAACTAACAAGAGGCAAGTTCACCTGTAGCATTAGTTTCCCACTAAGGGTATTCAGCTTTAACAGGTGACAGCCATGTTGTTCCTGACCCATCCTATGAGGTTTTTGGTTTTGACACCCTACCCCACCCCTCTTGAAATTCCAGTTTAGAGCCCCCCTTTCCCCTGGCATCACTGGTAATGTTGGATAGCAGCCACACCAGAACATCTTGTTCCATTTATTACATAAGTACAATGCTGACATGAAACATGGTGAAAAAAAAGTGAAACATGAAAATATTTGCTATCAAGTCAAGTTTATTGTTTATATACACTTAGCTTTAGTGGGGACAATCTCACCAGCTAGTTTGCAGGTATAACAATGGAAGGTTAAAGTGAAAAGGACTAAATTGAGATAATGCATACAACAAATAACTAAGAATAAAATAAGATTAGAAATTAAGATTTAAAATCTATTTGTATAGGTAGTCACATGATTTTGAGTGCAATTTGGAATAAATAAGCACAAGTAAATTTTTTCAAAGACTCACAAAATTACAGGCGAGTGCAATTTGTGGTCTTTGAAAAAATTAACAAGTGCTTATTTATTCCAAATTCCACTGAAAATCATGTGATTACTTATTAATAATATACATGAAAAAATTGTGAGAGCTTCTTAACTTTGCAGAAGCAATGCAACACAGGTGAATCAAAACAACAGTTTTCTCTCGATGTTTTTAAAGCATTTTTAGCTGTAAAAACTGGCTAAACAATTACAGGCTATAGCTATAAGGCTGCTTTGTTTGCTAAGTGCCTATCAAGCACTGTAATCATTACCTCCAGGCTTTCTAGTTCGTTATCTTCGCCTTGTTTGTCCTTGTTTGTTTATTAATCTCGGCGTCACTCTAGTGTAGTAGTGTTGAATTCAGCAGTCTCATAATTCCAATTACGTCGGTAATTCCCTTCTCTGGACGCCACTGTTTCCAAACAGACAGCTAAAATACAGTGCTTTTCGCAGCCTTTCTCCTTTTTAGAGCTGTTTTGCAGCTTCTCTGCTGTTATTGCGGTCACGAAGAAAGAAAACCTGCTCAAAAAGCCAGCCATTGTTTTCGCTCGCAGAGTCGCTTGCAGCTCTTCAGACTTTGTGCCATTCAAAGGCTGCGTTTGATTGGCTCAATTTCAGTTCCTTTGTTAATTAACCAAATGAATCAGAATCGTCTGTTGTTTACCTCTTTTTTGCACTGAATTACCTTTTTTCTGCATCATGTTTCCTAAAAACTGCATTTCTCTTAGCCAATCAGAATCGAGAAATTTTTTCATGTATATTATTAACATATAAACATTTCAAATCTATTTACATATAAACATGGCCGAAGCTATGTTGTAATAGTTTGCCTTTTCTCTGTTAATCTTGTAATTATTAATTTTTATTCTCATTGTAACTTAGCAGCACAAGACTAGATATAACTTTTCATAAAGTAAGGTTAAGCTAAAACTAAATAATACAAGGTATAAAATATTGTATTTTTGTCTGATTGTCTGTCCAAGTAATGTCTTTTCTGCATTTCTTACAGGAAGCACGGTTACAGGAGCTTGATGAAGAGCACAGTCTATTGCAAAGTGGTCTTCAAGTCATCGAGAGAGCAAGAAAATGGTATTTCAAAAGGATCACCGCCATTCAGGAAGAAAAGTTGCATCTCGAAAATGAAGATCAGTATTCACTTGAACAGGTAGCTAAAATAAGTTGCACGAGGATAGGGACCGGTCATTTAATAGTGAAAGTCCTCCATATTGGTTGTCTTTTACAGGTATGTCATTTTCACCCACTGAGTAACTGGTCATGACGAGTTCATAGCTTTTTATGACCACCCTGAATCATCAACACAAGCACTAGCGTCGTCAGTAGAAGAAGGACTTGCTTCATGCTCAGCGTCTTGAACACCCACCAGTAGCTTTGTATTTAACTGAGATGAGGACCCAGGCAGTTCTTTCCAGGATGGCCGAAGCTATGAACAGACCTATAAAACCTTTCAACCAGGGCACTTACTCAGAGCAACCATTTCAACAAAAGAAACGAAGCATCACAGTACTCAATAAACGTGTACCCTTGAAGTCAAACGGGCATGAATCGAAACGCAAGACTTCAATAACCTGATACTTGAGAGTATAAATCTTGCAATTACTCCCTTTGAGCATCTGCTTGCTTAAAGGGGTAAATTACCAACATAGCTACATAGCTTATTTTGCTCAGCAAACATTCTTTTCATTTTAGTTTCAGTATGAGCTACTGCTTCACAAAACAAGGAGAAAAGAACTTGGCTTGGATGAGGATTCCTTCAAGGAACACAAGCACCACATACAAAGCATCAGTGAAAGCTTAGGAAGAATCATAGAGGGAAAATCACCAACAGAGGTAGCTTACAGTACAAGCAAAATAAGGGTGCTTGATTCAAAATTTTCTCTCTTATCCTTGGGTAGTGAAGCAAAGTGTCACATTTACCTTGGCCCTATTTTACTTAAGTATACAGGTAAAGGTTTGGTGAGGGTTAGGGTTGGTTTAGAAGAGGGTGGAACTGAAATCCTGCCATAGAGTTACAGCTAATGAATGATTCTGTACTGTGCGCATTAAAAAATGAGTTATGCTTCTGCAGGCATCTTCACACCCCACTTCAGAAGCTGACAATGAAAGAAGACACCTGCAAGAAGAAGTTGAACACTTAAAAAAGGTTTGTTACAGATGAGTACATATATAATTATAAGAACTGTGCTGGCTTGCAACAAACTCACTTGAGGGGAAGGGTCGAGCAAGCCCCCTCCCCTTATATTAAACTGGTGCCTCTAGTTTCAACGCAACTCTCAGGAGAACCCAAAAGGTGAAAACACTGACTCATGGGCTGCAAACATGCAAGGACTGCTAGATTATATAAGAAAGATCCTTTTGGTTCATTTAACATACAGTAGGTAAGAATCAGGTAAAGAATGTATGTCAGCAAGTACATTTAAGCAGTAGTTGGCTTCCATCACCTTGGTTTGATAGTTTCCCTGCCCTTGGGGTACATGCTGGTCTATGTGCATGTGTGCTTTTCTCAAACTGATGATTGTGATTATTCTTATTGAAAAATGTGGGTTCGTTTAGTCAGGATGAGCATTAATCATTGTTTGGGTGCTTCATTTCAGGAGGTTTCTCATATGGGCAGCAAAATTGCTCAGCTAGAGAGTGAAAAATCTGCACTGATTCGTGACTTGTTCAACAACAAGGCTTCAGGGAAGAATGGCTTCAGCGCAAAGAGGGCAAATAACATGTTTTGATATGCATGTGACTTCAGACATATCAGGTTGCATGGCATTTGATGACAAACCTCACCAGAAGTAGATCTTCAGAAAAGAGGAACAGCAGCTTGTTCTGTTCACCATGGCCCTGTGATTGCATTTAAGTGAGGTGCAAAACTCGTGGGATTTTATCCAGATACATGTCACCTCACTGTCATAACCAAAACAACCACACAATACACCATTTTCCTAATGATCAGTTCCTGGTGAATTGTGGGAAGATCCAGTCCTTTGTGGGGGCAAACGGTGAAGATTACAATTTAAAATTATGTCCTAAAATGGCCGTTTGCCCCCACTAAGGACTGGATCTACCTACAATTCACCAGGAACTGAACATTAGCAAAATGGTGTATTACCAGTGTGTTGGGAAAACAGTATTGTTAAAGAAAGTAATTAATTGTAAATAAGGCAGTATCTTATGTATTTAACAGTGTAATCAAGACCTGAACTACTTTAATCAGCTTGATTTTGCTCTTAAAAGTTGGATTTTAGCTTTTATAGTTTTGATGTTTATTTATTCGTCAACATGCATTCGTTGTGATCATCAAAGGTTCTTTTGTGTTATTTTAGCAAGACAATGAAAGAATTGAAAATTAATGCCGACATTTATCAGAGATATGAGTTTATTGATCTTTTTAGATCTTTTTAACATTGTTGTTGTTCAGTATTTCTATGGATTATGGAATACTCTAGTGACTTTTCAGGAATGGAAGTATGGTTTATTTTTTTGTTTGACATCTTTTGGGGGAAGTGGAGGCCTGCATTTTGAGTGACTTTTGCAACTCACCCTCTTCTTAACTTTAGACTATTTGGGCGAACATTCATGGGCTAGTTCACTGACAGCAAGACAAATGAGAAAACTTAACTTTACCAGATCCCAGCGATACAATTTTACCTGTAAGTTTTCTCTGTAAGGCTCAAGGAGAAGGCTGAAAGAATGAAAGATGTTTCTTGTCCCAGTCCCCAGTCGCCACAGGGTCCTCATTGGAAGTCTGTCTGAGTAATCAACTGAATTCGTTAAAATTCTTGGTTTTCAACCACGTGACAGGGCAGCCATGTTGGCGGTCAAAACAATAGATTTTTTTCGAAGAATTTACATAAAAATAGAATTTAGTTCCCAGCAGAGAGAAATGCCATTGTTCTTGACCCCAACATGGCTGCTGTGACGTCACTTGCGAACCAGCAATACTGTTCCAATCATCCCATTGTTTTCACCTGAATTTTAAAAAGACAAACTACAGCTAGGAGCTGTTGGTTTAAGGTCTGTGCGGATAGCGGCAAGAACCATCAGTTTTGTGAAGGTTTATTACAAACAAAATGAAATTTCTATGTATCTGATAACAATTATAATCGACATGATAATTTATACTTATAGACGTACATGTATGTATGTATATATATATATTAAGTACAGTAAGGGGGATTTGGCCGTGCATCGCGATCGATAGTAGTGACGTGATCCTGGTTGCAGAAAATGTAAATTGTCTCCTCGGATTACCATAAAAATAAGGCCACACTGTGTATGTGTTGTGCAGTAAAATATGTGTTCCCAGTGTGGTTGGTTCAGTGGCCTAGTGGTTAAGGCATCCGACCGTAATCTGGAGACCCAGGTTCGATTCCTGGCTGAGCCACATTTTCACTTAATTACTTAGTTGTTGATTTCTGTTCCAAATTAACCTTGTCTATATATATATATATATATATATATATATATATATATATATATATATATATATATATATATATATATATATATATATATATATGATGTAGCATTTACAGAATAAATATTTATTAATATTAAAGGATAGATTTTATGGGTGATTGGTTCACATTCATTGTGATTTATCATTTTGATGACTTATGTTAAGACATGCGAGAAAGTTCACGTAGAATGTAGAGCGATCAATATTGGACAAGAAAAACTGACCACAGTGTGTTTACTTGGTAGTGATATCTAAAGCTACTGTAGTTTATTATTGTACAAGTAAAGCAGAATTTTACATTGGTGAGTGCAATTTCAACTTGCAATAAAAGATATTTATTCTAGTGTACGTTTCTTTGTCATGGTGAGATATTGCTAGGCTAAATTTCAAGAATTATTTCAAGACCTAGTAACTTGGTTTTATTTAATTCAGTCAATGTACATTCATAGCACTCTCCAGAATGGAGAATATTTGTCTAAAATCTTCTAAAATTGGTTAGTTGCTTATAACTTACATGTGGACACCTTCCCAACCCCCCTCCCCACCCCCTTTTTCTTCTCCTGACATGAAGTAGAAATTATGGGTTATTGGCCAAGCGTGAGGTCAAGACGGCGGATATTGGCCAAGTTCGTTTTTTCACGTGTTTATGGACCGAGACGAAGTGGAGGTCCATAAACACGCAAAAAAATAACGAGGCCAATATCCCGCCATCTTGACCGAACAAGTTTGGTCAATAAAGGAATTATTGTGACTCAAAGGACGCTATTAAAAGACAGTAAAACGCGGGACGCTCGGGCTATCCCGAGCGGTCAAGATGGCTCCATCTTGACCTCGCGGGTAGCCAATCACGGCAGGAGAATTGACCGCTGAAAGAGCCAGTCGTATAATAATTAACTATTACTCACCGAAGTGGAGGTGAATAGTTGTGGATATTTACCGAGCCGAGCCGAGCCGAGCCGAGCCGAGCGAGGTAAATATCCACCACTTTCACCGACACTGAGGTGAATAATTGTTTTAGTATATACCACACAAGCTGAATAGTTAGCGGACTAAAACATTACTTTTTGTGTGGCAATATACCGACAAGCGGTCGGAAATTGGAAAATCTCGCGCGCCGGCTGCTCGGAGATGAATAGTACTTGCTAATCATCTCCGAGTTAACCAATCAGAGCGCGCGAAAAGCACTATTCACTTGTGTGGTATATACTAATGTATCTTATCGATGTTCCTGTTACTAAGGAATCACTTCCGGTTCTTTCCTGGCCAGCGCGTTTGGGAGTTTGAGTGGGGGTGTCAAAACTTTCATGTGTTTTCATTCGATTTTAACAAATCGTCGTTATTTTGCCTCATTGTTACCAAACTCCACCACTTCGCTTCACTATGGACGTTTTGTTTAAACTGACGATTTAAGGCTGTTTCAGTACTATGATTACTTCACAGCCTCTCTCTCCCTCCGCAGAGGCCCCCGCTGAGTATCCCAATAAAAATAGCAATAATCAAAAAAAGCAAAGCGTGCAGTGAACGATGGGAAGAGGGAAAAGGCGGGAGCCTCAATGAGTCTCTTCTCTCTTTCCCCTTCCCATTGACCCACGCGCGCTTCAGTTTCCCTCTCCCCAGCCTCCCAGCGACACAAAAAGAGACCTGTTGAGGAGAGAGTCACAGCCTTGATTTCCCGATGAATAGATAAATACACTTTCAGGACCAGGGAAAGCTTTCTACCTGAAGCAGGTGGACTAGCGGGTGTCCGCGTTTTTTTGCCAGCAAATTGCAACTAAGGTCAAAATCTCCGAAAGGAAGTTTCAAACATTCCACTGGGCCTTAATGTAAAATTTTTCATGTCATAAAGTGATTGTTTGAAAACTTTGCTAAAAGATGGTTGTTTTGTGTGAGTGAAGTGGGGATGTGCCGTTTGTGGAAATTCTAAAACAAATACCAGTAATGATTGACTGTATAGTAAAAAATTGGGAATTCAATTTTGCTTCCATCTGAAGAACGAAGAATTTAGCTATATCATTCATTAAGTTTTAGTCGGCAGGATCACACTGTAATTTTTAATGTGTTATGTTAACTTCAGAAAAGGAATTCAGAGCGTATTTTGTTACTTGTTCAAATTGCACTTCATATGATAGATAGGAAAAACTCCACTGAATCATCAAATTATTTTTTTCACTCTTGAAAAACTATTTTATTGTTTTACGATAATACAATAAATATGACAAATAAAGTTAGTTCATCTCCATCTGAAACGCACTGAAAGGAGTTCGCAGATGTACGTGTTTTAAACTGAAGGTATAAATTATGTAAGACCTGCCATAGCTCCCTAAAATGACGGAGTATCTCATTATACCATTCTTTATTTGATATGGGGAGCGCTTCGCATCGATATTTTTACCCAACAAGTTAATAAGGGTCACCCAGTGACATCTGCTACCACGAGCGCAGCGCGTGTAGTTTCAACCGTGGAGATGGGCGACAAACGTTGAAATCCGCTTCAGTTGTGGACTTCGTAACCCCCAATCCTCGGTTTGTGACATGAAGCAAAAAGATGTTTACGTCTCGACGAGCAATTTCGAAGCGTTGTGCTTTGCTGTGCTTCTGTGTAATCTCTTTATTGACCCTCTCAAGTTTAAGGTGGTTGTTCTCGTGTAAGTGTCGAGAAGAAAAACTCCTGGATTCCGCCGTCGTTTCAACGAAATCTAATGACATTGTGTCTCGGAGTTCAACCGTGCATGTGGATCGTTACACGCCATTTATTTTTGTTGGAGGATTTCCCAGGAGTGGAACAACACTGATGAGAGCGATGCTGGACGCTCATCCAGATGTCAGATGCGGGCAAGAAACGAGAGTCATCCCGAAAATCCTACTCAGTATTCCTAAGATGTTGAACATGTTCAGCAAGGTCGAAAATACCAGACGAGAGGAAGCTGGCGTGACTCAGGAATTGTTAGATTCAGCTATAGCGGCTCTCATAGCTGAAATCATAGCAAAACATGGCGATCCTGCCCCCAGACTTTGCAACAAAGATCCCTTAACCTTCAGGAATCTCACTTATTTAACCAGGCTGTTTCCGAAGTCCAAATTTATTTTCATGATCCGGGATGGTCGCGCGGTTCTGAACTCGATTATCGACAGGAAAATTGGAATACGAGGGATGTACAGCCCGAAACATATCGATAACTATGGACCTGAAGTGTTGCTAAGAGCTTGGAATGAAGCCGTGAGCGAAATGAATCGACAGTGTGAAGAGTTGGGGCAGGAGACATGTCTGAGAATCCCTTATGAACATCTTGTGTTATTTCCTGCTCAGAGCATGAAGATCGTCTTGGAGTTTGCAGGTGTTGTTTGGAACGATGTCGTGTTACATCACGAAACGGAGATAGGAAAACCTGGTGGAGTGATTCTCTCGCGGTGAGCTGCTGATTATGCCAGTTTTACCGTAAAATAACATGGCTCATTAAATTTCCCAAGGGGCACCAGCATCCTATTTAAAAAAAATGCTTTTTCGCGTGAGAGTGAGGAGCACAACTTTATTTCAGCATGATCCTCTTTAGCCCACTACCATTTAGGTTGAGAGGTGAGTTTTCCCCCAATTTAAATTTCTTCCGGTAACCCCACCCAGCCCTGACTTGACGCGGTATGTTCCAAATCAAAGAAAGGTTTCATTGATCATCGAAGCTGCCAAATTTGACAAATGTAATCATGACAGATGTGATTTATTCAACACTGTCACACGCAAACTGGGAAAAAAAGAATTCCAAGTTTCCCCAACAGGAGTGGACTGAAGCTATGACCTCCCGATTACTTGTTTGGATGTTCTACCTCTGAGCATAAAGTAATTGAAGGTCATGTAACAAACGTCTTGCATACTGCCAGCAGGATCTAGCCTGTTCCAGGCGATCAGATAGTAAACGGAGCGCGTTAGTACTGGCAGAGCGAAGCGAAAATAAAGCGGCGAAAAATGGAGGCCCCCCCCCCCCTCAATTTTTTGCCGCTCTGTTTTCGTCTCGCTTTGCTGGTAATCGCGCGCCCTGTTTACTATCTGAAGGCCTGGAACAGGCTAAGCTGGTTCAGGTTTTTTGTGACCTTTTATCAGCAGTCTTTGGGAGTCTCCAATGAAAGGGTGTATTTAAGGTTATATAAGTGAATGATCAGCAATCATCAATGTGCTTTTGAGGGAATGGCCAAGGGCCAAATTTGGTATGGCTTGCTTTCTCCGCTGAATGTCATTTGATATCTTCCTCTTAGCTTTGCTGAAGCATTTCATGTATGATTAGGGGTACCGAATGAAGGCTTGAAGGCACTGTAAATTTGACACGTATTGTCTACTTTTTCTGCACGCTATGACGTGTGTTTCAGCCTTGAGAAGTCAACAGATCAAGTCAAAGAAGCCATAAATGTCAAGGCATTATATAAATGGTGCGACAATTTACCAGCATCTTTGTTGGAACGTACTCACCACATAGCTCCTATCATGAAAAAACTGGGTTATGATGCTTGGAAAAAGTGGCCCGACTACCGCAAGATGGAGTCTATAATCACGAAAACTCGTGAATAGCTTTCAAGACACTTTCAACGATGCATGCATTAAGTCCCGCGCCAAACGAGGATGAGAGTTGCCGCTAGTCTCCTTTTGCAGGACCAAACGAGCGCGAGAGTTCTTAAAAGTCCGGCAGGAGTTGACACGTGATTTCATTGCGTGACAAATCCCTAAGGAATTGTAAACAAAAAAATTGCCGGCAATTTTTACTGAGAAGCTTGCTAGGTTGTTGGTGTTCAAATTTATCCTCGAAGAAGATGCAAGAGCCATGTTGTTTGGCCTGCTGCACATCTAAGACGACCTCTGACCTCTAAACGGTCCTAAACTGTCGCTGAACTTGTCGACTTTCACGAAAATTTGAGCAGGTTCAAGTATGGGAGTCGCCAAGAGAAAATGTCCTCATTCATTTTCTCTTGGAGTCTCCCAGAGCTCATGAGAATTTTCAGGCTAAACGATAGCAAGAATCCAGACTCTCATCTTCATTTCCCGGCCGGGCCTTAGAGCGTTTTCAATTTGATTTGTCGCATGCATTTTCCCGCGCTTGATGCCGGCTGCATAAATTGCTTCAACTTCTGATTGGTTCAGTGCAGTCTCTGCGTCCGTTCAACCTCGTACCCAGGGTCCTCTCCTTCCCCCTCCCCTCTCTCTCGCTCCAGGGGACGGGAAGGAGTGGACCCTAGGTACGAGGTTGGCGTCCGTTGTGAATGGCCAGACCAATTGCTTTGGTTTTGGTTTAAAACCCGCTCTCTATGTTCAATCACTGAGTAAACTTTCTTAGTAAATACACCTCTGTTCATACTGATGTTGTAGCATTTCAGAGGACAATAATATCGTTCTTTGTTTTCATGTTTGAAATAAGGCGGGATTTAACCTAAACATCGTCTTTAGCCGCTTAACATGAATTTAACGTTGATATCTCGTTCACGTTTCAAGAAATTAAAAATCCCTATGCTCATCCCAGGAAGCTATGCTGTGGAATATTTTGTAAATTTTTTGGTGATGTTTGGGTATATTTGGGAAGTGATAATTTTTCTCAAAGGGTTAGTTAAATTGAGGCAAATAGGAAATTTTAAAGAAGGTTGAAAATTGGAATTTGAAGTTAGCAAACAGTTCCCCAGCAACCTGCAGTGCCCTTGTGGAGTCTCAACTGTCTGGTGGTGTTTCAAAACATTTTTTAGACATTGCAATCCCTTCTTTAACCTCCTTAAAATTCCTCTCCAGTTATTAAGCCCCTCCCCCCTTAAGATAACACTAAGTAACAAGGTAAAAGACGGCCTATACTACTATACCAACTATACTGAAGGTAATAATATCGTTTCTTAGGGCAAAGAGATAAAGTTCGTCGGATCCTTGCATTCATCGGAATCCGGAAACAGGTTTATCTCTGATAGTGTTCCTTGTTTTAGCATCCATTCCAACCCCTTGACGTCTACTCGGGTAGCTGGAAACGCCCCAGGGACGTTCTTTCTCCAGAAGGCCGTATTCCTAACACCGGTTTTCCACGTCGTTCCTCCGTCTTCTGTAAACTCAAAGGTGCAGCAGGCGGCAGTCCACATCTCTGTAGGTACTTTCACACGGTAATTAGTCGGATTCTGATAGTCACTGAACCCCTTCTTGCCAAAGTATCTCGTTTTCGAGGGACCGAACATCGTGGAAGGAATTACACCAACAACGATAAACATTTGAACGTTGCGCGTCCCACTATTTACATAGTTGTTTTGTTCCCAAACAACGAGTCTACCCTCTGCGATTTTCCACGGAACAGAACTGGGACACCACATTGGTGTAAACGAAAGTTGCTTTTTTTAACCTCCGGTCTCCTCGGCCGTATTGGGAAGCAACCAAGTGACCCTTGTGCATTACTACGTTTACGTCGTCAGACCCACCAGTACAAACGTCACTCAGCGAGCTGATCAAATTCTTCGCTCTGTACCAATCTACGTCAACGATTTCCTTGTCAGGTACGGTCCTATAGAAAATCTTTCGTTTTGATGACTTTGCGTAATTCTTGCTTAATTGCTGAAAATATTTGTGTAACCCACGCTTGCTTAGTAAAAAGGATTGCTTCGGCTGGCGGTCATCCGCCCCAGAAAGCTGGCTTCCACGCATCACAGTGGCCGCATACAATGGTATTCGATTATTACAGTCGCACAGTATATCTACTGTACGGCCTTCGCATAAATACGCTAAGTTTCGTCCAGCCAAAGGATTGTAACGATGTCCGAACAGTTCCAGACCTAACGGCAAGTGGTTAGTTATGTTTAAGCCAACTTTCTGTTTTCCATGAACGTCACAAACTCCCAAAAACAGGCACTCACATCCAACTAAGCCGTTAGGGCTTGATGTACTGCACTGTCCCGTGACCTCCAGCAAATGGTGCTTGGACAGCCCTAAGGCAAAAAACAGGCATATGAGTCTGGCCATGGCTGCACTGAATTTAAAGGCTATGATGTAAACCTGCCTCGTTATGCTCCAAACACTGCGTGCCTACAAGGAACGAGCACGCAGGAACTGATGCGGAAAGGGCCAAACAACAAATACTGAAAGTAAAAGTTCAAAGGTCAAAAGTAAAACCTAACGCAGTACGTCTTAAATAATATCCCTTTTAAAATGAAGATTTAGGAATTCATAAAAGCTACCAAGACAAAATGAGTAAAAAAGGTGTAAGGGAAGGATTACATACATTTATCCGAATGATATTCCGTAAGCCGTTTGTTAAGTTGTGGTGATCCCGTTTCCGCTCGTCACTTCCTGGGTGCGCAGTTCATTTTAAACCGTTTTGAAAAACATCCGGCCCCAAACCACGAGCGGCCGTGCCCGTGATGTCACGCTATACTATTTGATTTCATATATTTTTATTTGAGTCATGCGATCGGGATCTGCGCAATCTGGCTGTATAAACATTACGCACTTTATTACGATACCTACAAGTGTAAATTCCATTCAAGATTTATTGAACAGCAATTGTTGCATGTTGTTGCCCCGCAAAGAAAACCATGAAATTTTGGCCCTAGCAGGGCAAGAGATATTACAACACTCAGTTACTGGGTAGAGAAAAACAATTCATCCAGGTAGTTTCACAACTCAACATGGCATTGCCTATATCAATTTCAAGCAAAAAAAACCAAATGAATAAAGATCAATAAGGGATAACAAATGTTCTTAGCGTAAACCGAATTTTTCATCGGTTTTGGGCAAACCTTCTAACCAGGCAAACGGAAGTACTGTAGCTTTAAAGGATTATTTTTAACCGTGACCTGCCGTGACCCATTAATTAATTCTTCAAATCATGCAATATCTCTTCGAAGTGTCCAAGATATGAAAACTCCGGCGAAAAGAGGCAAGCACCAAAACCTTTATCCCTTCAGGAAAAACTGTATCAGCTTGGACTTCCATGAGAAACCGGAACACTTCACGGGGTGGGGGCAACCACCTATCACCTATGTATGTCAAGAAGTTTGCATTTTTATACAGCGCAATTTTGAATACGCTCTTTGGTAAACCTCTGAAGTCTGCTGGCGAACCGGAAGTACTGCAGCTTTGAAGCTTGATGTTACCGTGATCTGAGCAATTTAGTCCATGTCTTATGAATATCAATACGATATGAAAACGCCCGCGGAGAGAGGCAGAAATTGGATCCAAAGCTTTTTTCCCTTCAGGGAAAAATGTATGTATCAGCCAACCTCGTTCCCAGGGTCTCTGCGAACGAGGTTGTGTATCAGCTAGGAAGCTAATGGCTAAGAATACTAGGAAAACCAGAACACTTCAGGGGAATAACCCAACCAAAAACGTCCAGTAATCACAAGATCAAGGACCAAAATATAGGTCAGTCATACGCAGGCCTGAGTCATACGTCAACGTAACAGACGTACGCCCGGCTGACGGACCAATGAAATCATCATCTTGGTGCCATCTTGGTTTTCAGATACCAGGTACCGCTGCTTGAAAGCGCAAGTTGAAGTGTTCCTGTGCCACCAGCAGTGAAGTAGCAAGAGTTATAGTCTACCATGAGCAAGGTAAGGAATAACTACGTAAAGACATGAAACAGTTCTACCTTTGAACAGCCTGCGTGCAGACGTTTCCTGTTGCCTTTGTTTCCGCGTGCAACAAAGGAAATAGGAGACGTCTACACGCAGCCTACCTTTGAATGCTTCCGACTGACGTTGCCATCCCCTAATAGATGGACTCGTGGATGCTGCGTCGACTACGAATCACTGCTAAACAGAGGAATTGGGTTAGCTAGTAGATCAGAAAATTCCACAGTAAATAACACAGTTTTACATGTTTTGTTTTACATGTTTTGGAATAGCAAAATTTAACCAGCGCAGATTCTTCAATTTTGTTTCCAGTTTATAATTATGGGAATGATTGAGTTAGTGTATTGTCGAACTCATTGAGACACATAACGCCTCGAACTCGTTTATCACTGAAGTCAACTGGTTGTCTATAGTACCCCTGTAAGTGGCGACATGCCGACCTGTGGTTTCGGCGATTTCTTCGCTGAAAATCTACAATTATAACTTGCTGTAAGCTTGCAACTCTTGCTAGCGGAAGTAGACCGTATAACCGTACAGAGTTACTCAAAATCGAACTCCAGCAGCGTTACTACGCCATTTACACTACACGTCGATTTACTTCTTTTCGTTGAAACCCTGAGAGCCGAATAAAAACTAAAATACGGTATTTTATAATCAGATAAGCCTGGTTCTCAAATTTCGAAAGATCCAAGAACTTTAAAAGAAAACATACTTTTCTTTTTATTTGCCTCCTTTTGAGAGGCCAGCTGTTGCAATCGTTTAGCTTTAGAAAGTTGGATAACATCATTAACAACACCAATTCAAATAAGCACGAGGTCAAGTCATGGATGAAGTAACTTGTAATGAACACACCATGCTAGCACAAAATTGAATGCACCTTCTGAAGAGGTTTATTGTGTTTTAGGCCATAAGCTACCTGGGATCCGTTTGTCGCAAGTCCCGTAACTTAAGGTTACCGTGTACGTTCAGGGTTTAAAATTTTCGATTTTTATTTTTCTCCATAAAAATGAACTTTTTACCGTAATCTTTCAAGCAAACCAAACACAATTCAAAACGAGTGAATAGCCGCCGAGAAATTGGGAATAAAACTATTTGCACCGGATGTAAACATGGACAGTATGTTAATGCTAATGCGGCCAACCGGAGCGATTTGCGCGGGAAATATTGGATGCGAAAAAGTTACTTTGCTTCATCAAGATTGTGCGCTTTTAGGTTTTCGGCTATGATGATGGGTCAGGTAAACTTAGTCAAAGGCGGAGAATATGTGACAAAATGATAAACCAGTGAACTGTTTGAAGTACGAGAGTTTGCGTGCAGATAAAATTACGCGGAAAATTTCCACAGTAGGTGACCGGAAGAAAAGTAAGCGTAAATTGATTGGCCGATTGTCGATAGAGGTATTTGCGGGCGGTGTTTGTTTGTGTAGTCACTCCATACCTTTTTCTAGCCAATTTGAAAATGCTCTGTAACTTTTGAACGCAGTCGAATAAAGGAAAATCCCAACACGGTTTTTCAGCTACTGGGTTCCAGACTTTGAGAAAAATATCAATTTCCCTAAATACAAAAATCGCATTTAGTTGTAGCTTTCAAAAGATGACTTACATCTTCGAATTTAGACTCGACGGAGCGTTCAGTAATTCACTTTCTTAGAAAAGTAATGAAATATTCGAATAGCTAGCTCAATTAGCTTTAATTTGATATAGGGTTTATGGTATCTGGGCTGTAATCGGGAGCCGCTACAGCACTTAGATTAGAGACACCCCTGAAGATACACGGTAACCCTAACGGGCCCCAAACCATATTTTGAAATCAAAATTTGAAGAAAAGTAGGATGTGTTCTGACCTCTAGTAAAGTACATTTTGTTTCTTTAGCTGATAACTTAACTGTATAATTTTCAAAACTTTTGAAACACCCATCTGGAATGGAAAACAAAACGGCTTAACGGACCGGGTGATTACCGGGAGCTTCCAGAAACGGGTCCCTGGGCCCACGTGATTAGCTTCTTTAATTTGTTCTATTTTTAAATTCTGTGTACTCGTTTTTCACTCC